>JALHCA010000211.1:0-94296 GCA_024340505.1 Tolypocladium nubicola
GGGGGGGGGGGATGGGGCCTACCGTTGCTTGTGGACGGGCAGATCCCTTCGGGTCTGCAGGATCCTGAAGTATTGCTGCGAATGCGGCCTGCCGGTGAACGGGTTGATGGCCGAGTCCTCAGCCTTGGCGGCCTGTTGCGCCGTCGTCTCGTGCCGCTTCATCCCATCGAGCGGCCCGTAGCCGTTGGCCGAGTCGTCTTCGTGCATGTGTGCGAGGTACGGGTTGTGCTTGTCTCCGGACTCCTCTCCCTTCTTCGCCCTCTTCCGAGCGAAGTCATCAGTGTCAGCGCTTGCGCGCTTTCCGCCATTGGGCTGGTTTGGGTCCATTTTACGCAGTTGCGAGCGGTCGAATGTGAAGATCACCAGCAGCAGGACGAGAAGAAGCGTGTTGCCAGTGCTGATAAAAATTTGGCGGGACAGAAGATGGCGTTATCGATAAGGTCCCTTGGATCACCGTGCGGATTACGCTCAGGTAGTGAGTCTTGCACTGTTTTCTGCCTGCTGACAGGCGTCGGAAGCCTGAGGCAACGCGAGCTGATACGCCTGCATTTGCACTCTCGTTACGATAACTGAGAGTTCGCACGTGTCTTTGGGATTTTAGTTGGGTCGGAACAAGCTCAGGGCAGGTAGGACGACAAGGACAGTGGCATGGGCGGGAAGGGGTGAGTGCGGCGCACACTGTGACTGGCTCTGGAGATTCATGCTCACCGCGAAAATAGCCACTCTTTTCACCCCAGCTTGCCCAGCGACTGCACCTTGCGCCAGCAGCCAATATCGTCCGAAATACCCAAGGACCTGAGAAACGGTCTGTTTGGATGCGCTTGCAGGTTCATCTGCCTCCAACTTCGAAGCAGACCGGGCTGGCTTCGCGCCCAGTCGCACGGGCACCGCCTGAAGAGATTGCCAGGCTTCCTTCGATAGCGCATCGCGGCTTGTGAGGCAACATGGCATCTGGGGAAGCAGGATTCGGCATGTCTGACGGCCTCGGCCCTCAGCAGCCGAGCTTCCACATCGGAAAACACGATTCAGCCAGAGATGTGCCTCTCACAGAGTTGCAGTTCGGCCATCTTCTCAACCAGGGTGTAAGTGAAACCGGCGCCACGCCACGGCGAACATTTCTGATCCGCAGCAGATCAGCTTTGTGACGACGCCCGTCACCAACAGCCACTTCAAGTCCAGGGTCTTCAAGCTTGTCTCGGACCACCTGTCGCTGCTGGAGAAGAATGGCGAAGCGGGGACCACCACAGTCACTTCGTCTCGGGCGGAGCCCATCCTCCCGCCGCTGACGCCCGAGGATACGGGCCTGTTCCCCTCTGCGGCTGTCAACACTTACACGGCATACGTCAGCCCGTGGATTGATCTGTGCTCCACGGACCCCGTGATTGCGAGCATCTCCCGCCAGGTGCTGAACCTCGAGCTCAACTATGCAAACTTCTGTGGTGTCAGAAGCATCATCATTGCTGGGCCGTCGCGAGACGCCTCCAAGGACGGTGGCAATCAGGGACTGGCCCAGTACGCGCGTGCCGTGCAGGAAGCGCTGGCCATCGGAAGTTGCTTGTCCTTCTTGGTTCACATGCCTATGTACCGCGAGCCCATTGTTGGAGATCAGGTGCAAACGCTCTCCTCGCTCAAGCCCCAAGCGACCCAGGGGACTCGAGCGAAGGAGATCGATCTGTTTGGTGCCTGGGACTCTTGGCACAAAATTCGAACGGTTTGTAACTACAATCTCAGGCTCTTCGTCGGTATGTTGACCACTTGATCCCATCATGAATGCGAAGCTGCTAACGGCTGTCTCTAGCACTGAAGGTGCCCAGGGTTATGCCTGAAAGGGATCTGCAGAATCGATGGTTCGCGGAGCCTTTGCACTACCTAACTATTGGACCCGAGGTGTTTCAAGCAAACAAGAGCGGCTTCGCTTGCTTCTCGAAGCATCACCAGGAAATGATCTTCACTTACATGCGGCTCAAGGCTGTACCATGGCTATTGCTCTGCGATGTTGGCCCAGATGCCTCTCAATTCAAGGCAGATTCTCCTTCATTGTTGGCGCAGAACCGGCCGATCACGGATGCCGACTTCCCCAGCCTGGCTCAGGCACACGACCCAGCAAACACGTCCCAGAGCACTCAAACCCATCGGGGTAATGCCCACTTGGGATACTTGCAGTGGCTAGAGTCCCAACAGCCACCTTTCTCGGCCTTGGAGTCATCGACCTTGACCAGCTTCCAAGACTGGCTGCAGTCGCCTCTTCAGCCTCTCTCAGATAACCTAGAGTCAGCCACCTATGAGGTATTTGAAGGCGACCCCGTCAAGTACGACCGATACGAGGCAGCAGCTATCGAGGCATTGCGTGAGTGGAAGGAGCTTGGGCTGCCAACATCCAAGAAAGGTGTGGTGGTAATAGCTGTTGCTGGCTCGGGTCGTGGCCCTCTGGTCACGCGGGCCCTCAAGGCAGCCGAGTTCACCGGTGTCCCTGTTGAGGTATGGGCAGTGGAAAAGAATCCCAATGCCTATGTCTACCTCCTGCGCCAGAACCAAACGATATGGGGCGGCCGAGTTAATGTGGTCAAGACGGACATGCGGGCCTGGAAGGGTCCGGTTGTGTCTGAGACGGCAGAGACGGGCCCGGTGTACGGCAAGGTGGACATTCTCATCTCGGAGCTGCTTGGTTCTTTTGGCGACAACGAGCTGTCTCCCGAGTGCTTGGATGGCATCCAGCATGTTATGGCGAAGCCCCACGGAATTTCCATCCCCAGCTCCTACACGGCGCATCTCAGCCCGATCTCTACGCCAAAGGTACATGCCGACATCCTGGCACGATCCGCTACTGAGGCTACTGCATTCGACACCCCCTGGGTGGTCAGGCTGTTTGCACTGGACTTTGTGTGCCAGCGCGCACCGGATCACCCTCGATTCCAGCAAGCCTGGGAGTTCTCGCATCCTATACCGGAGTCCTCTCTCGACGCCGTTCAAGCGAGGCGCTCGGGAGGTGTCGTGGGCGGCGGCGGCGGCAGCATGGCAGGGGCGGCTGGCGCAAACGATCATAACTCACGATACTGTCATCTCACATTTGTATGCCGCACGCGCGGCGTCATACATGGCTTGGCTGGATACTTTGAGTCCACGCTGTACGAGTCGAAGCTGGAGGGCAACGGGGGCGAAAAGGTCGAGATCAGCACGCACCCGGAGAGGATCGATCGCAAGAGCAAGGACATGATTTCATGGTTCCCCATTTTCTTCCCCCTGCAGGTGAGTCGGCATGGGTGCCCTGGAAGCGTTGACCGCGAACGTATACTGACGCGTATTGCAGAAACCTATTACCTTCCCTGCCGACACGGAGCTGGAAGTGAGCATGTGGCGGCAAACGGATGACAGCAAGGTGTGGTACGAGTGGCTCGTCGAAGCCTGGACTTGGGTTGGGCCTTCGTCCAGGATCAAGGTTGCGTCGTCGGATCTTTGCACCAGCCGCAAAGTCGCCTGTTTGATGTAGCCAGGGATGGGCTTCTAGACGGGGGTCCGGGAGGGCGGCTCGTAATGATGCAAACGACAATCCTACGTCTCCGTAGCCGGGACTGTTCCGTAGCATTATCCAGAATCAAATACGCGAGCCGAAATAGTGACCGAGTGCGCCTAACTGGGCAAGTTCACGCGCGCCCATGGCCGCACGCAAGCGTTGTTGCGGACCAACCTGTCCTTGGACCTTTGCTCTGGAGCAGTCAATACAGCGGCTTCAAGAACGGAGCGGCACGCGTGCTCTGCGTGATCGAGGAGCTCCCCGCCGCCCGGAAAACGCCGGCAGCCAGTATCACATGGGGACAGCGCCGGGCCGGCGGAAAACGCCGGGCACCAGCAGCGCTGGTTGGCCGGATGTGGCTCCGTTGACGGAGAGCTCAACCCTACCGTACTCGTATGCTATGACATCTCTTTTGACCCTGCCGGACCCCCATACGTAACCGCCAGAGCCTGATTGGGGACTCGCCAGCTCTCACAGCTCCCGTCCACCTATTACACAACGCAATCCGTACGGCACGGCGGCCCTCGGCATCCAGGAATCAAGAGGGTGGGGATCGCGACTGGTAGCCGGCGCCATGCGGCTCCCATTCTTAAGAAGGCCTGCGGCTGCTGTCCGATGCGCCATGGAGCGCACGCCCCGCCAGCCATCATCATCATCCTGTGTCAGCCCCTCCTTTTCTAGCTTCAGGACGCTGCTCGACCTACAACACCGCAAGCCGACTATACTTGAGAAGAAGATTCTCAAGAGCCAATTCGTGCCGCAGAACCAGAGACGTCCGTCATCCACCATGTCTTCGCAGCCCGCGCACCCCACGCTGCTCATCCCCGGGCCCATCGAGTTTGACGATGCCGTCCTCCAGTCCATGGGCCACTTCAGGTACGTCATAGATACGAGCACCATGGGCACCACGGAGTAGCTGATTCGGATCGTCTCTCCCAGCGAGAGCCACGTCGGCGCCGGCTTCGTCGCAACCTTTGGCGAGACCCTCTCCCTGCTGCGCCAGCTGTTCCAGACCACGAACCCCGCCTCGCAGCCATTTGTCATCAGCGGATCGGGCACCCTCGGCTGGGACCTGGTGGCCGTCAACCTGGTCGAGCCGGGCGAGAACGCCCTGGTCTTGAGCACGGGATACTTCGGAGACGGCTTCGCCGACTGCCTGCGGGCGTACGGCGCCAACGTCACCAAGCTGGACGGACCCATCGGCGGACGGCCGCAGCTCTCGGACATCGAGAAGGCCCTCAAGGAGAAGAAGTACAAGGTGCTCACGGTGACGCACGTGGACACCTCGACCGGTGTCCTGAGCGAGCTGAAGAGCCTCGCCGCCACGGTGAAGAGGGTGTCTCCCGAGACGCTCGTCATCGTGGACGGTGTCTGCAGTGTTGCGTGCGAGGAGCTCGCCTTTGACGAGTGGGGTCTGGACGGTGTCGTCACGGCCGGCCAAAAGGCCATCGGCTGCCCTGCTGGGCTGTCGATTTCCATGTTCAGCGGCAGGGCCATTGAGGTTGTCAAGAACCGGAAGACGGAGCCGGCGACCTACTTTGCGTCGATGAAGAGGTGGCTGCCGAGTGAGTTGAATGGGTGCACGACAAGGCCGGGGACCTCGGCAAGCTAACAAGCTCGCAGTCATGCAAAACTACGAGGCCAAGAAGCCGTCGTACTTTGCCACGCCGTCGCCGCAACTCATCCACGCCCTCAACACCGCCCTGAAGCAGATCCTGGCGCGGCCGCTCGCCGAGCGCTTCCAGAAGCACATCGAGGTATCGGACCGCGTCAAGAAGACGGTGACGGACCTCGGCCTCAAGATTGTCGCGTCGAAGCCCGAGGACCAGTCCCACGCCATGACGGCCATCTACCTGCCCGAGAAGATTGCCATCCCCGACCTCCTGCCCAAGCTACTCAGCAAGGGCATCATCTTTGCCGGCGGCATCCACAAGGAGATTGGGACCAAGTACGTCCGGTTCGGCCACATGGGCGTCACGGTGGTAAGTACAAGTCGCCTCGAAGCCGGGCTGAGCGGGCCCGAATGCTGACGGAGTCCATCTAGGTCGACCCCACGCGAAACGACGTGGACAACGCCCTCAAGGCGCTACAGGATGCGCTCACCGAGTGCGGCTACAAGAAGGCGTAGGAGGAGAGAGATTTGCGCCCCTCCCATCTCGTCGGAGAGTGTATAGCGAAGAGGGACATCCCAGTGCAGGGAGCTTGTGGTACGTGCATAGAATATAACATGGTATATAAGAGGAGCAAACTTGAAAGTCCCCTCCGGTCACGATGCCATGATTAGCCCCACGTCCCACGAGTCGGATCCGTTTCCTGCGGCTTCGTGGGTTACACGAGCAACCGCTGGCCCACAGGTCGTCAAGCAGGGCGTCGTTTGCCGGTACGACGGCCAGGCCGCAGGAAGGAAATGCAACAATCCCAATGCAAGGCTCCCTCTCGGGCAGCTTGTTGGGTTCTAGAAGATGAAATGGCAGCCATCCATCCATTCATCCCGTGTCCAGCTCGGCTGCAGGTGGGGTTTCGGTGACGGCACAGCGCACGCACCTCGGACGGGCAGCTGGGACGGAACAAAGGCGGCCTGCCCCTCCATGTAGGGGTACTCTGATGTCGGCGTCACGGGCCGCCCGTTGGTCGGGCTTCTACCTGGATCGGGGGGCGGGTCACCGCCATTTTTGGTGCGGCCAGGCAGCCCCGAGCTCGTCCCGCTGGCACGCTGAACGCCGCCGGCGGTGTACCGGGTACCTTCACCTCGCGTGACGGGAGGCTGACAAAACCAGCCCAACGGACAGCCTCCCCCCGCCATCCGCGCGCTGGCCTCCACTGAACCCGCCACCGCAGGCGGCGCTGTGGGTGGTGCTGGCAGCTGTCGTCGCTGTGGCGGCGCTGCGAGAACAAGGGCCTCCACTGTGCACCGAGGCGGGGACCTGACCTCTCTATCTTTTGCTTCACGCTCCTCAACACCGCACCACCCTCCACACCACAACCACCTCCAGCTTGGGTCTTTTTTTCTCTCTTCACCTCCCCCCGCAACACCGCGCGCTCCCGCCATCCGCATCGCTCACGAACGCGTCTCTTCACCTCCAGCCAAAGCAGACGGCCTCTACGCGTCGCGCGGCCTTCCCTTTTGTGCGCTGCGTCGGCTGTGGCTCCCATCCAACGCCGACTCTGAGATTCCCCGCCCCGGGCTGCCTTCCCCTCGCTCGCCTCGCCCACCATGGCTGTCTCGATCGAGGAGCTCGACACCACGGTCCGCACCTTTTACGAGGGTCGCGGCGAGCAGGTACGTTTCTCGCCGCAGCTCCCGTGCTTGAGATTCCGACGCTGATGCTGACTTCTCTTTCTCCAACAGCAAAAAGCCGCCCAAGCCGCGTTGAACCAGGTAAACACTCCCAACCACCTAGCTGTCGTGCGCCCGTCAACCGTCCCGATGACGACGAAGACAAGTGACATCCGCCGACGAGCCTTTGCTGACCCCGATACCAGTTCAAAGAAGACCCTGATGCCTGGCTCATGGTCGACAAGATTCTCTCCGACGCACAATATCCGCAGACCAAGTGTATGTTCCCGTCGCCCAAGGTCTCCCCCAACGGGCACAGGCAAAGCTGACGTATCAAAGACTTGGGTCTGCAGGTTCTCGACAATGTCATTTCGACAAGATGGAAGGTTCTGCCTAGAGATCAGTGCCAAGGTCGGTGCTGCCCGCGTCCCCCCTTGACAGCGCCTTCGACTGACACTTGCTTGCAGGCATCCGAAACTTCATTGTCCAGTTCATCATCCAGTGCTCAAGCTCCGAGGACGCGCTGCGAAGCAACAAGACTCTGCTCAACAAGCTCAACCTCGTCCTCATCTCCGTCCTCAAGCAGGAATGGCCGCACAACTGGCCCACCTTCATCAACGAAATCATCTCGTCCTGCCACGCGAACCTCTCCATCTGCGAGAACAACATGATCATCCTGCGCTTGCTGTCCGAGGAAGTCTTTGACTACTCGGCGGAGCAGATGACGTCCACCAAGACGAGGAACCTGAAGCAGACCATGTGCGCCGAGTTTTCGCAGATCTTCCAGCTCTGCCAGGAGGTGCTCAACACGGCCGACCAACCGAGCCTGGTCAAGGCGACGCTCGAGACCCTGCTGCGGTTCTGCAACTGGATCCCGCTCGGCTACATCTTTGAGACCACCCTCATCGACACGCTGCGCACCCGGTTCCTCTCCGTCCCCGAGTTCCGAAACATCACCCTGCAGTGCTTGACAGAGATTGGCGGCCTTCAGACCGGAGGGGCCGGCCAGTCCAACTCGTACGATGAGCAGCTGATCAAGATGTTCACCGAGGTCCTCACGACCATCGCCGATATCATCCCCGTGTCGCTCGACCTGAAGACGACGTACCCCACCAGCAACTCCAAAGACCAGGAGTTTGTGCAGAACCTGGCGCTCTTCCTCTGCAACTTCTTTGGGATGCATCTCAATGTAAGCCCAACCGTACACGCGATTATGTGCAGCGACAGCTCCACTAACGACCCCCAGCTTATTGAAACCCTTCCGAACCGTGACTACCTCCTGCACGGCCACTACTATCTTATCAGGATATCTCAGATCGACGATCGCGAAATCTTCAAGATCTGCCTCGACTACTGGCTTAAGCTGGTGCAGGAGCTCTACGAGGAGATGCAGCAGCTGCCCATTACCGACCTGAACCCGCTCATGGCCGTTGGCGGTGGCATGTCGGGCAGTGGCGCGCCCAACCCCACGCTCCTCATGAACTACCCTCTCCGAAAGCACAAGTACAACGAAGTCCTCTCCAACTTGCGGGTGGTCATGATCGAGCGAATGGTCCGCCCGGAAGAGGTCTTGATTGTTGAAAACGATGAGGGAGAAATTGTCCGCGAGTTCGTCAAGGAAAGCGATACCGTGCAGTTGTACAAGACGATCAGGGAATGCTTGGTCTATCTCACCCATCTGGATGTCGTTGACACCGAGAACATCATGACCGAGAAGTTGGCTCGCCAGGTGGATGGCACCGAGTGGTCGTGGCACAACTGCAACGTCCTCTGCTGGGCCATCGGCTCCATCTCGCTGGCCATGAACGAGGAGACTGAGAAGCGGTTCCTTGTCACCGTTATCAAGGACCTTCTCGGACTCACTGAAATGAAACGAGGCAAAGATAACAAAGCCGTCGTTGCCAGCAACATCATGTACATTGTTGGCCAGTACCCCCGATTCCTCAAGGCTCACTGGAAGTTCCTTAAGACGGTCGTCAATAAGCTTTTCGAGTTTATGCATGAGTCTCATGAAGGTAAGAGCTCGAAGTCTCTATCGTCCCCCGCAACCCCGGGTCTAACTGTGGATTCAGGTGTTCAGGACATGGCATGCGATACCTTCATCAAGATTGCTCGCCAGTGCCGGCGACACTTTGTTGCGCTCCAGCCTAGCGAGCAGGAGCCGTTCATCGAGGAGATTGTTCGCAACATGGGCAAGATCACTTGTGACCTCACCCCCCAGCAGGTCCACACCTTTTACGAGGCTTGCGGCTACATGGTCGCTGCGCAGGGAAACAAACATCAGCAAGAGAGACTGCTTGCGGACCTGATGAACATCCCGAATGCCGCTTGGGACGAGATCATCAAGCAGGCGACCGTCAACCCATCGATTCTGCAGGATGCGGAGACTATCAAGGTCATTGGCAACATCATGAAGACCAACGTGTCGGCATGCACGTCTATTGGACCGTACTTTTACCCCCAGATTGGCCGCATCTACCATGATATGCTCCAGATGTATCGGGCAACCAGTACCCTGATCTCCGAGGCCGTCGCACGAGATGGTACGTACATGATGTGGTTTGAAGTGCCGGGATCAAGCTAATCAGATTCTTCAGGCGAACTGGCGACGAAGATGCCCAAGGTCCGGGGCTTGCGGACAATTAAGAAGGAGATTCTGAAGCTCGTCGAGACGTATGTCGACAAGGCCGAAGACCTGCAGGCCGTCCGCGCCCAGATGGTCCCTCCTCTGTTGGACTCGGTGCTGGTGGACTACAACCGCAACGTGGCCGGAGCGCGCGACGCCGAGGTCTTGAAGGCAATGTCTACGATCATTACCAAGCTCTCTGTAAGTGGTACTGCCGACAGTACAGGATATTACGCTGGCTGACTACTTTCCCCAGGCGTTGATGGAGGACCAGGTTCCCACCATCATGGAGAATGTCTTCGAGTGCACTCTCGACATGATCAACAAGGACTTCTCCGAGTTCCCGGAGCACCGTGTCGAGTTCTTCAACCTGTTGCGAGCCATTAACCTCCACTGCTTCCCTGGTAAGATACGTGAGAACATGCGATGTAGATTGGGCACTGACAAGCACACAGCTCTGCTGAAGCTCGATAACAACCAGTTCAAGTTTGTCATTGACTCGTGCTCATGGGCATTCAAGCACGACAACCGAGACGTCGAAGCGGCCGGCCTCAACATGTGCCTGGAGCTCATCAACAACATCGCTGACAAGACGGACATTGCCACGGCGAACGCCTTTTTCCAGCGATTCTTCGTCACCATTTTGCAGGACGTGCTGTTCGTCGTGACCGACAGCGACCACAAGGCTGGCTTCAAGACCCAGTCGATGCTGGTGATGAAGCTCTTCTACTTCATCCACCCAGCGGACGGAACGCAGCTCAAGATCCAGGGGCCCATCTACATGCCTGATCAGGCACAAGCTGGAACTAGCAACAAGGAGTTCCTGGGCAACTCGGTTTCGACTCTTCTTCGGAACGCGTTCCCCAACTTGCAACCGTACGTGTCTAGCTTTGTCTTTGTACCTGGGAAATTCGATTGCTAACATGCATGATCAGGGCGCAAGTTTCAAGCTTCGTGGAGGGCCTCTTCAGCCTTAACACGCAATACGACAAGTTCCGACTCAATCTCCGAGACTTTTTGATCTCGCTCAAGGAGTTTGCTGGCGACAATGCCGAGCTCTTCATCGTCGAGAAGGAGCAGCAGGAGCGTGATGCCAAGGCTGCCGACATGGAGCGGCGACAGAAGGTCGGAGGTCTCCTCAAGCCATCTGAACTCGACGACGACGAGCTGTGACTTGGCGAAGAACTCAGAACAGAATTCCCACCGAGACGGGAGAACGGAAATCCGCCCCCCTCGGGGGAAGTCGAAGCTCAAGCCGGGGATGGAGATGGCTGGGAATTTTATGGATTGTGAGAGCTCAGGCGTCACAGTGAGACCGCAGCTTCCGCCTACGCCAAGAACGATCTCACCTCAACTTTTCTTTACCGTAATGATACCAAGTTTAGATGAGTCGCCGGCTTTGGTGGCTTAATCGAGGATGCCTTGCCGGTCGATGAAGCAGCAGGACGAAAGAAGAGGCTTCTTTCTTTTATATCCTGTCTGGACACTGACTGAGAAAAAGGTGTTGGAGGGGGGCAAGGGTGTGTGGGGTTGAAAAGGGGTGACGAGGCAGAAGTGATGCTCACGGGAGGGGAGACGTGAGCGAGGCGTGATGACGAGACGATACGTTTCGATCATGGGACTTGAAGATGTAGAGATTGGCAGATGCGGCGTCGGCAATAGACGAAGCTTGATGTACAGGCATCTCCAGATAGTAAGACTTTACAATACAGCCATTGCACAGCGTTCTAGATTCGTCGTGGAGTGGTGGGTGCAGCTACACGGCATGGGTATATATGTACTTTACATGAGAGATGCCTGATGCTCTGCCGCCACGGGGCCGCCGAGCCTACGCTACCCAGGTAGGAGACGAGGGCATCACTCACGAGTAGACAGGTCATCCATGCTCGTCCTGCAGCACCTGCAACGGCCAGGCCACGGCGTCGCGCCAGTAGCTCCCCAGGTGCTGGGCGATGGCGCGGATCATGTAGGCGCCGGCGTCGCCAAAGACCCAGAAGCGGCGGCAGCGGTGCAGCAGAACGCCGTAGTGGGCGAGGATGACGAGGGCCTCGGGCTGGTGGCGGCGCAGGACATCGATGTACTCGGAGCCGACGGTAACGGAGAAGGTCGAGGCGGCGTGCGGCCCGCCGTCCGGGTCGTCGAGGTTGGCGTAGAGTTCAAAGGCCCACTGCAGGCGGTGGACGGCCTCGCGACAGGCGTGGACGGTGGAGGGGCCGAGGTCTGAGGAGTCGAGGAGGGCGAAAAGGCGAGCGCATCCGTCAGGGGGCCTGCTATCCGCGGTGCCGCCGGCGCCGGCGACGGTGCCAGTGACAGATCCATTGGCATGGCGGGCGTCGGCGCTGGTCTTGGGGGAGCCGTCGCTGGCGCCTCTCGCCTTGGCACGCTCGTGGGCGTCGCGGGGGATGGTGAGCAGCGGCTCGAGCTCCGACTCCAGCAGGTCCTGCCAGGTGGGGCGGATGACGGCGCGGATACCGTGGTGCAGGCGCAGGCACTCGGCGAAGCGGTCGATGAAGACGTGGAAGCGCGAGTGGTGCAGGTGGCGCACCTCGGCGAGCGTCTCGGCGAGGACGTGCAGGCTGAGGATGGCGGCGAAGAGGAAGCGCGGGATGGCGCTGGCGGTGTCGTCGGCGGGGACGGAGCGCGCGTGGCGCGTGAAGCAGGCGACGGCGCGCGTCTGGAGCTCGGTGGCCTGGTGGCGGAGGGACGACGGCGACGACGGCGAGGCGTCGGCGGACTGGGGATCCCGCTGGGAGGCGGTGGTGGCGAGGTGGAGGGCGGACAGGGCGAGGACCTGGTCGATGAGATAGGGGGCGTCGGCGGCGCGGCGGATGGCAATGTCGACGACCTGCCTCGTCTGGCCGCGGGCCATGATGCAGTCGTCGACGGACGTCGCGGCGTGGTGCAGGAAGACGAGGTGCTGGGCCGTGAACAGCGCGCCGGCGGCGGCGGCGTCGTGCTCGGCGCCGCTGGCGGACTCGTACGGCGAGTGGCCCGGGAAGGCCTCCTCGAACGAGGGCAGCAGCGGCGGCGCGGAGGAGCCCAGGGAAGGGCAGCAGCCCCGGTCCGGATCCGTGCTGGGGCTCTGGCCGTTCACCTCGGGGGCGCTGCCGACATCGTGGTGGCGGCGGTGGGGTTCGTGGTGAAGAGGCTCCTGGTAAGGCTCGTGGTGACGAGGCTCATGGAGACGAGGCTCATGGTGAAGAGGCTCCTGGTGACGAGGCTCCGGATGGGTGGCGGTGGTGGCCGCCTCGAGCCTCCTGTCCCTCCCCCGCCGCCGCGTCGCCTTCTCCCGCGGCGGCGGGAAGAGACAGGCGCGCTGGGCGATGGCGCAGTGCGCGCACACGGGGCGCTGCTCGTCGCACCGGATGTGCCGCCTCTTGCACTCGGCGCAGCCGTTCCGCGACTTGCGATGCGAGCGGCGGTGGCGGTTGGCGGCCGCCGACGGGCTGGGCTCGGTGTCGTCGTTGTCGTTGTCGATGCTGCCGCCGGCGCTGCCGTCATGGACGCGCGCCATCGTTTGCTCTCTGGCGCCTCGTGCCGGTCGTCGGTGGCATTGCGGGAGCGAGGTGCGAGTTCAGGGGGGCCATGTTGTCCGAGACGGTGGAGATGACGCGGATGAAGGCTCCCGGGCTTAGTCAAGTAAGGCTGTGCAGCCAGAAAAGGCAACGACGGTTGAGGAGCTTGTTTGTGTGTCTGTCGTTTTATCTATCCGTACAACCACCGGCTGCCGGAATGCCAGTCTAGATCTATCCCGAATGCTTCGCTGCCGACGTGAGTCTACATTTATCCCTGATGCTTCCGCTGCCCGCCATGTCCGTCCCTGGACCCCCCTGTCTATATCATCCCTGCTCCGTCGTCGACGACCACCAAACACCAAGCAGCCATTGCTTGCCGCCGCTCTAGACGCCGCCCGCCCTCCCGCCTTCGGCAAGCCGCATCTCGTCCGTCATGTTGACGGACCCGGAGTCGGTCCCCTCCCGCTTGACGTTGGCCACGGTCAGCTCGTCGGGGTATACCATCCCGTAGACGACCATGGCCAGGAACATCAGCGCCGCGTCAAACACGCACAGCGTCCACTCGTGGCGCAGCAGGTATCCGTCCTTGCCCATGATGTACTCGGCCACGCGGTATATCGACCGCACCATGATGAGCGCGCTCACCACGTACATCATCAGCATGACCCGCTTCCACCGCGGCCCCGTGCCGTCCAGCGACGCCCCCGACGGCCAGCGCCGCATGCGCACGTCGAAGACGACGGCCGTCGCCGCGAACAGCGCGAACATGACGATCTGGATGAAGAGGCCCGCCAGGATGATGTCCTGCCCCGTCTTCTGGTTGTCGCTGCTGGACCCCGACCCCATGAGCCCGGCTCCCGAGCTCTGCACCAGGAACGAGAAGATGTCGCCCGTGACAAAGGCGCGCGTCAGCCACCGCACCGGTATGACCGAGTGCTGCTCGCCGTGGATGCTGCGTATGAGCCGCCCCAGCGTCATGTAGACGGACGCCGCGAAGAGCGCCGGCGCGACGAGGATGAGCACGCTCTGCATGATGTAGAGCCCGAGCGAGTCGGTCTTGTCTCTGGCGAGGGCTCGGCAGATGTAGCCCAGGATTTGAACTGCAGTTTCGGGACCCCGAGGTTAGCGTGTTGGGCTCAGGAATATTTGCTCGTGCGAAGCGTCCGGGATGGGGGTGAACTTGCACACGCCGCCGATGGCAAAGGCGATGCTAAACAGCGTCCTCGTCCGCGCAATCCGCCACACGACAAGCGCCGTCGCCAGGGCGAAGAGGACCGCAAAGACAATGTTCGCTGGCAACGACGGGACGTAGTCCCAGAGGTAGGTACCGTTGTACGTCTTTAATTGCGGCATGGCTGTTCGGCGTGGGCTTCTGGCTTCTCGGTGAAGGGGATTCGAGCACTCTGCGTACTCGATCGGGGTCTGACGAGGAGCCGCCTCAGAAACTTGGCGGCGTCCCCAATGTTCCTTTATACCATTCCGCACCGCCGCCCGTTGCCTCCGAAGCCAGGAGACCCATGCGCGGGTTTCCGCGTACCACGAGACTCGTGTTCCCCAAATAGGGAGACGGCGCCGCAGGCATACACGTATCCGGGCGCGCCCCACAGCCCGGGGCGCCAAATACGCGTACTTTGTGTGCGTTCCTCGACCTGCCCCTGGCACTTCTCCTTTAACTCCGGTGGATCTCCATGCCTCGTAAGGCTCGTAATACTGACAAAGACGGGCATTGCGGTTTGTCCCCTTCGCTGCGCCACTGCGCTTCTTCAGCCTCAGCCTTATACTTGCGGGTCTCGCATATCTGCTTCGTGCCGAGCCCGATGTTCCTCTGACGCGCTCGCTTTTGCCGGAGTCGTTGTCATTCCAAAGCACGGGATTGATCTAATCAAGTCGCCAATTCGGGTATTTCTATGCAGCTGTCTAATCGCCGAAGCCTTCAAACTCGTCATCCTTGGACGCCGCCTTTGCCTGGTTCTGCTTCCGGATCTGCGCAATCATCTCGTTCAGCTCCATCCGCTTGATCTTCTCTTCGTCCGTCATCTTGGCCGTCTCTTCGGCCTCTTTCTTCTTGCGCCGCTTCTCGCGTCTCTCGACGCGCACATCCTCCTGTTCGTGCTTGGCGCTCCAGGCCTCGTTGTTCTTCCTCTTGCGCTTCACCTCGGCTCCCTTGTCGGGAACCTCCCCGGCCTTCTCAGCTGCCATGGCCTCTTGCCTTGCCTGCTCCCGTACCTTTTCTTTGTAGGCAAATGCGTCCCAGTCTATTTCCAACCCCAGCGTCTTGTCGCCCTCCCATCCCCTAAGCTCCGGCATCTTAGGCATGCGAAGGAGGCCCCAGGCTCGGGCGAGATCCGCCCAATCAAGGTCGCTAGCTCGGAATATCGACGTGGCCTGGTGGCCGTTGTAACTTCTGACCCAGCTGACAAACGCTTTCTGGGCCTTATCATAGAGTCCGCGATCCGTCTTTACCAGCTTTCGAAACATTTCCGTCGCGGCACTGGCGTCGTCGTCTGACACGGATATCGCGGGCCTCTGCAGTGGGATAATGGGGGTTTTCCGGACTTCCAAGAACCTCACGTAGTCCTCCTCTCGTCCGGGATGCAGCATCAATACCGACAACCCTTTCCTTCCCGCTCTGCCGGCTCTCCCGCTCCGATGTATGAAAACCTTGGGGTCTGACGGTGCGTCAATCTGTACAACGAGATCGACCTGCGGAATGTCCAGGCCTCGCGCAGCCAGATCTGTTGTCAAGAGTATGGTGGGCGACACAGATGTCAGGAATCGGTTAAAGTTCTTTTCGCGCACCTTTGCCGGGTGCTTGCCGTGGAGAGGGATCAGGGCGAAACCAGCAGGCAGAAGCGAGGGAAGAACGTGTTGGAAGTAGTCGACGGCAGCACAAGTCGACAGGAAGACTATGCTTCGCTGTGGCTTCACTGGCAATCGCTCCAGAAGTTGCGCCAATGCAGGCAGTTTTTGACTAGCCGGCTTGACCGTGTAGGCCATCTGAAGACTGGCAGGGGTTTTCCTATCCTCGAGAATGCCGCCATCCTTCATCTTGACTCTGACCTCGATCTTGACGGGATTTCGCAGTCCCACTCTGATGATTTCGCTCACGGCTTCGCTGACACTGGCACTGAATAAGCCCGTTCGTCTTTGTTTCGGCAAGTGTGAAATGATCCCTTGCAGGTCATGCTTGAAACCGAGATCCAAAAGTCTGTCGGCTTCGTCGAGGACGAGCATCTCGAACGAAGACTGAGGGCAGTGGACGTGGGGCGATGACAAGAGTTCGACAAGTCGGCCGGGCGATGAGATGAGCAGGTTCGGGCTGTGTCGCAGGAAGAAGCTGAGATCTTGGGCCGTAGTCGTTGTGCCTCCAACGAGCAGCTGGGGAACGATGACGGGCACCGTGGTGGCTGGCCGCTTTTCGTCGCCCTTTAGTTGTGGCAGCAGTTCGGCGGAGGGGGCGTGGAATTCGAGGAGAGACATCAGGACAGAGTGGATCTGGGCAGCGAGTTCTCGTGTGGGAGAGACGATGATGGCGCCGACGTGGTGTCTCTTGGTGGGCTCGTCGAGCCGCAGCAATTTCTGCACAACGGGGATCAAGAAGGACAGTGTTTTGCCGCTTCCGGTGACGGCCTATGGTTCAAACAAGCATGTGAGCAAGGGACTGTTGAGAGCTCGGCCTCCCATGCTATAACTCACCTCAACCACCACGTCCTTGTTGCCCATAAATTGCGGTATGGTCGCGGCTTGCACCGGGGTCATCTGGGAGAAGCCCATCGTTGACACGGCGTCGAGGATCCATTCCGCGAGGGGGGGCGTGAGAGCACCCCAGGATCTGGGATCTCTCTTCGAAGGGACCTTTCCTGGAGCCATTTCGACGTGCTGTGCTACGACGAGGTCGTCGACAATGGAGGGGCGGCGGCGGCGGCGGCGGCGGCGGCGGCGGCGCTGTCGCAAAAGACGAAGCAACCGCCAAAGAAATAATATATATCTTATCTTCACGTGCAGGAGGTACATTGGGCTCGTGGACTAACCAATTGAGGACACTGGCGTCTTGGCGTGCCTCATCGTCGGAAGGATCCAATCACGCGCAGCCACGGACTGCCCTACGGGTACGTACCGGCCGCCTCTCAGTGAAAATGCGACGCCAGCAAAGCGTTGTGTTCTGCGTTCGCGTGAGCACGCAGCCACAAGGGGTACAGACGTGAATGGTGATCAATGAGCACGTGCAGTGCGTACTTGGAGCCGGAGTGATGCGCCCAAGGGGCCACAGGCTCTTCGGCAGTGATAATGATACCCGGAGCGAGTGAGACGGACACTGGAAAGGGTCAGCTTGGCCAGTCACATGCACCCGCGAGCCTAGCGGTGCGTAGTCCGTACTTTGTACTCCGTACTACGTACCCCAACGGTCATCCGTCCTACATCGACTTCGGCATCGGCGAAAATTCTCCAGCCCGGCTCCTCCGCCATCCAATCTCGTCTCCCCGTCGCATCCATACCTAATAGTCCGAGTACAACTAGAACGCGCCCGCCCGTCTGTCCTTGTTCACGTCCTCATCCTCGCCTCTCACTCTCATGTGCGCTCCCCCCCGGCGTCGCACTCCCAAGCACCTTCTCAGTGCATCATGCGGTGGGGGTAACGACGCCCTCTGCTGCATCGCCCTTCAACACCACCACGCTGGATCCGAGCACCGCCGTCGACGACCCGCACCGCCTCTCGACGTCCCCTAGCCGCGGCCTCGGCCTCTTCTCCCTCTTCGGCCCCTGCGACTCCCTCACGGCGCGCCGCTCGCGCCGCGACAGACATCCCCACTCTATCTTTTGGCCCTCGGGCTTTGAATCCCTACGCCGCACCGTCGTCGGTGCCGTCCGCTGCCCCTCGCTGCCCCCCGTCTCCTTCACCATGTCGCTGCGACGCACGTCCGGTGTTCCTGAGACGCCCCGCGTCATCTCGCCCAGTCCTACGCCGTCGGAGCAGGACGGCCAGGAGTATAATGGCCCTACGACGCGCTCGGCCGCCAGGAAGCGCACGTCGACGTCGCAAACACTGGAAGAGCACGGTGATGAGGACGAGTACGACAATACCCCCGGCCGTCGGAGGTCGCGAACGCGGAGCCGCTCACCCATCGACGGTCGCAAGATCTCGCGCATGACGCCCAGGAACTCCAGTCAGGCTCAGGCTACCAAGACGGTGGCTCCCGCTCAGCCCGCGGAGAATGGGAGGCGTGCGACTACCAACGGCCATCTGGCTCCTCCGCAGCCCTCGGCGCCTTCAGGATGGAGCTGGCGCGACTTCAGTCGCAGCCCCAGTCCTCTTGGGCTAATCCCCATCCACAGACAGTGGAGGACGTTTGTCCACAAGCACGAGGTCCCCCGCAAAGCCCTCCATGTGTCCATTGGCTTCTTCGTTGTCTGGCTATACACCACGGGCACGCAGACGAGCTCCGTGCCGCCCTACCTGATGACGGCCTTGATTCCCATTGCCACGACAGACTGGCTACGACACAAGTACGAGTCCGTCAACCGCCTCTACGTCAAGCTCCTCGGGGCACTCATGCGGGAGAGCGAGTACTCTGGTTGGAACGGCGTCATCTTCTACCTCTTTGGCGCGTGGATAGTGCTCTACTTCTTCCCCAAGGACGTGGGGGTCATGAGCGTCCTGCTGCTGAGCTGGTGCGACACCGCCGCCAGCACCTTTGGCCGCCTCTGGGGAGTATATACCCCGAGGCTCCGCCGCGGAAAGTCTCTGGCTGGCTCGCTGGCCGCTTTCCTGGTCGGGGTGACCACCTCCTATTTCTTCTATGGGTGGCTGGTCCCGACAATCGGGCCCATGCCTGGAGACGAGAACTTCATGTTCAAGGGCGCTCTGTCGCTACCGAGTGCCTTGACGAACGCGATTGGAATTTCCAAGGAGGTGGCTACCATCACCGGTCCGTTGGCTCTCGGAATCATGGGCCTCTGGTCCGGTTTTGTTGCGTCGGCCAGCGAAGTGGTCGACATCTTCGGATGGGACGACAACCTGACGATACCCGTCCTCAGCGGCATTGGCATCTGGGAGTTCCTCAAGATCTTTGCTTAGACTCCAACCGACGCATTTAGATGGGTCGGATCTTGAGTTGTTCTCCAGCACCCACTCCACTCGTGAACGGTCGGGAACTGGTACGCATGGCTGGCGTCGAGGGCGTTTCTACTTGTCTTTCGGTGGAATGGATATGAGAATGAGGCTGGTGATGGAGGGTGTGCGAGGACTGCAATTCGTTTGGTCACCTCGACAGGCACGACTGATGATTGAATACATGTAGATAGAACTGACCTGCAACGCTGTGCATGAAAGAGAGCAAGCGGGGGTGCTGCCAACATGGTATGGGAATAGATTTTGTTGCACAATGGGCCGAATGGTCCGAATGGCACTGGCAGAGGCAGAAAACCCTCTGCATGCTCGTGGGACGCGTCGGTGACGGTTGCGTCTGGTCGGCTTACTCACGTGGATGTCAGGCTGTGAGGATGTCATGCAGCGGTTCCAGCAATGTACGGAGAGTTCCCACACCCAGGCGCTCTCAATACATCGCATGCAGTACTCGTAGGCAGTCACGTTATGCTAGACCTATCACAGCCGTCCACAGCAGCAAAGCCCCGCTCGACATCCACAGAATCTCGTCCTCGACGATAGAACTCTCACCTTTCTCCTGATACTTTGTACCTCGTCAAGGCAACGGCAGGGGCGGGAGGCAGGTGGCAAGGCAGACGGCGAGCGAGGCAGTCAGCTCATGTAACCCTCCACGGGCGGACATGAACGACCAGCGCAGCGACGCAGTCGGGGAATACAAGGTCGGCCACGTTCACCAGCGGCCGAGCCGTCCTATGAGACGCTGCCCCATCATCAACGCTCGCGCAGGCGCTCTTCAGTCCACACAGTTCGTGCATAGGTACACGCCTGCCTGCCACAGACATGTGTGAGTTGTCGGCGCTGTTGGGGGAGGCGTGTGCATGGGTTAATTTTCCCTGTTGCAGGTCCCAGGGGGGCGCTTGCTGCGTTGTCTCCTGTGAGGTAATTACTAGGTAAGGATCTGGACTGGACGGAGCCTCCATTGCTCGGCGCGTCGTTTCTGGGTGGGAGGGGAGGATGGGACGACATCGGTCTACCGAACCGAAGCCGTGGATAAGGTGGCCTCCCACACGGCCGGGCCGGCGTCGGGTACATTGTAGGTACGTGCCGCCACACACACCTGGCGATGAGGGAGCGACGTGTTTCTGGTAGTCCGTACCAGTCCTGCCATTGATGAGTGTCGTGTACTCCGTACGATGCAACCCATTGTGCTGACCGCGGGCCAAGCTCGGTTGAGGTGCTACGCAACGACGTCTACGGACTACATGTATGCCAAACTCGATGCGAGGCCCTATATGGGCATGGAGCCCGGCGCTGAATGGCAGCCCGTGTCATCAAGGCCCGCTATTTCTCGGAACTGGACCGGCTACTGCAGGAGCTGAGGCGGCGCGGTGAGCTGCATCGCTTGGCTGGCACCTCGACTTACACGCACGCCCACGGACGGTTCTGCGGTTCCATTGTCCCTGAGCCTCCACAACGGCACGGCAATGGCACGCCGCCGCTGAGCTCTGCATATGTCGTGCGTCCTTGCAAGCCTCGCATGGGCCATCATATACACCCTGAGAATGGCCGCCACGAGAAGAATGCCAGCGGCGTATATTCAGCCGTCTGGGTGTGCCGATGCAGGGTAGCAAGCAGGCAGGCAGTCGGTCCATGGCGGGGGAGGGGCAAATGGCAAATGGCAAATCGTGACCAGCGCTCCCAGTGTCCCAGGCCCTGTCCAGCCAATGGTGCGGCCAGAAAACTCGCAGGCATTAGCTCGAGTCTCGTCTCAGGCGCCCAAGCTCCGGCATCCCCGATTTACTTCCAATGAACGGATGGGAAATTCGGCCTCGGATGGGGTGGGCGGACGAGTGGCACTGTCTTTCCCACCGCCTGTACGGAGTACGAAGTACGACGAAGTAGGCGCCGAGAGCCTCTTGGGCTTTGTACCGAGGTACCTGAAGGGATGTGGAGGGAAGGCGCCGTCCAGCCTACAGCAGTCATCTTGCCAGCGGTGAATCGAGCAGGTCAAACGGCCAGACGATGAAATTGGCAGGCAACGGAACAAAAAAGATGCCGTCCCTTGACCAGCAACCCCTGCCCCCAGAAGCCCCGTCTCGGAATACCCTCTGGCAGACATCTTGACAGCGCATCACCACCTCACGGCACCTCGCCCTCAGCGGAACTGCCCGACCTCCACTGCCTCCTGCACTTCTGCCTGACCGTCGGTCCGTCCACCGGCCACGGCCCATCCATCCATCCATGGATTCATGGATCCCACCACCTAGCGGCGCTCCCGCCTGGTCCTGTTCTCTGGGCCAAGACGCCCCCATCTCGCTGTCTCTCCCCGTCGTCCTCGTGGCTCGCGAACCAATCTACAAGGTGTGACGACGGGGTTTCGGTCTCCACGAGCGCAACAGGGACGAGAAGGAAAATCCAACGCCGCTTTTCCCCGTGGCTAGCGTCTGCGCGCTTGTTGCAAGCCCCGTCCAAGTCCATCCACGCAATCTAGCAAGTTGCAGCATCACATCAGACTGCCTACCGACTTGCGCGCACATCCCTCTGGCACCACGGCCGTGGCGTGTCCTCATCCGCCCTCCGCCCTCCGCCCCCTCCGATATCCCCTGGAAGCCAAGTCTGGCCCTGTCTCGCCTCCCACCACCCTCTACGCGCACCCATCACTGGTAACGGTCGTGCCCGCTCTCCGCCTTTTCGTTCCCTGTCGCTGTGCCCAAGGGCTAGTGCAGCCACCATCTCTCTGGCTCGACCGCCCATGTCACCGGCCAATTCCACGCTCTGATCCGGGCACTTTGTGTGTCTATCTCTCCGGACTGTGCTTCCGTCATCGTTTCACTCGTGGCTGGCACCGAGTTTCTGGGCCCTCGTCAGATGGTCCAGGTTCCCACTGTTGAGAGAATTCCAGCCCTTTTTGTCGTCTCCACTCATCCTTGCCTTGCCTTGCCATGCCTTTGCCTGCCTGCCACCACCGGGCTCGCCTCTCGGCATATGCATTGGCTTTGTTGTACTTGCTGGCGTTACTGGAACAAAGCTGCTCCCGCGGCCCCCTTTGCACACCAAGCGTAGCCTCGCTTCCACGTTGGCCAGTGCCTTTGGACTCGTTCTACTCCCACCCTCCCCTCTCCCTTGGACAATTATCGCCTCCGTCTTGGTCTTCTTGTTGGTTCGGCGCCTGCCGCAGGTTGCAAAACAGGCGCCAGCCAAGGGTGGTTGCTCCACCACCACAGCCTCCGTGTTACTCTCGTCGGCCCACCCCATGCAAGCCGCCATGATCGTCTCGTCCTTCTCTCACAGTCTCGTCATATCGTGCTTTGCCGTCTTCGTGTGGAGCGGGGTCGTGGACAATGCCTCCGGCGAATGGAGACGTGATATGTTATCCCTCCGGTTTGAGCTTGTCGACCGGGGAGGGTCTCGGGAAAAGTATAAAAGGGAGCCGCTGTGTCCAAGATGAACCTGTTTCCTCCTTCTTCCTTTCTCATCACTTCCTCCCAGAGAATACTAAAGTCCCTGCGACTCCATCCCAAGTTCCCAGCCCAAGATATCATCGACCCTCATCCCCATTGGCCCCGTCAGGTGTCACCGCTCACAAGGTACCTTGATTCTCTCTCTACACCACCAACCGCCTGGAACTTGCCTTGGCTTGACAATATCTTGTCACTTCTGCCATCCCACCGCTCACAATGTCTGGACCTTACACCGTCTCTTACTCCTCCATGCCAATGGCTGTCCCCTCCAAGGGAAATCAGTACCCCACTTACAGCCAGTACTCCGTTTCCCCTCCGGAATGCGACGACTCCATCAGCTCAGCGTCTGGCGTCGCTTCGTACAGCAACAGCGGATACTCGGCCACGTCGGCGAGCTACGTCGGTAGCTCTGGCGGTGACTATGACAGCACCGGCTCAGCTAGTGGCGTCGACTTCCAGGAGTACATGCAGGAGCGCTTCGCCAACTCCTTCAACCCGATTCCCCTGGATCGCAGCATGGCTGTCCAAGCGCAGACGTGAGTGCAGCCAGCCCCCCAGCCGATCACGCAACATATGTGCCGAAGTGGCAAATTGTTTTGCCGCAGGCAGCTTGCGTGACCTGGCAACTGCCGAGAGACTTCTCTGGCTAACAGGCTCGGCGTTTACAGATCTGGAAAGCTCAACGCAAAGCACCGCGAGCTCGTGGAGCTGCAGAAGCAGGCGCAGGCCCGCCTCGCAAAGACCCGCGAGCGATTCCAAGAGGGAATACGCGATGCGCGGGAGGTGCGCGGAGATCTGGAATGGACGCAGAAGAAGGTTTCGTAAGTTTGGCCCTCGCAAGGATCGGAGCTGACCCGGATTGGCGGGTCGCTGGCAATGTTGGCAGCGACCAGCCCATCTTAACGGCACGCAACGGCAAATTGGCGGCTAGTGAGCTTGAGCTGACCGACCGCTTCTTACAGTTCGCTCCAATCAAAAGCCTCCCGCAAGCACCCCAAGGAGTACTCCAAGGCCCGCGCGAGATATCCATCTCCCGAGTACTAAACGGGTCTGAATTGCATCGACAACCACGACCTTTTCTGATTTCGAGCCTGTCATTGTACGAACTACGTCAAAAGCGATGCTGGATACTTTGGTGGCGGCAAAAATGCATCTTGCGTTACAAACGTTTGATGAGGCTCTTCATTTCTGATATTCACGACACAAAACAGACGGTCTGGCCGCGGTGTACATACGCACATGGACTGACGTTGAATTGGCGGCGCCAGCGCGGCAATCTTGCATTGCTTAGACGCGGAATCTCTTGCTGCTTTATCGGCCCCTGCAGCTGGCGGCAATTAGGCGCTCCCTCTCTCCACAAGCAAGGTTTGTGGGCGCTGGTGACTGAGTGGGGGTTGTCTGCGGCTGTTTCACGAGATGATGACTTATGATTGGATGAATTGGGGACGATCTGGGGAAGCATGAGCAGAACGCCTCGTTCCTTGCGTCTGCGGGGACCAGGGGATGGCTTGACGGATCAATTGGTCC
Source organism: Tolypocladium nubicola (assembly GCA_024340505.1). Taxonomy (NCBI): domain Eukaryota; kingdom Fungi; phylum Ascomycota; class Sordariomycetes; order Hypocreales; family Ophiocordycipitaceae; genus Tolypocladium; species Tolypocladium nubicola. Next base: position 24,024 of record JALHCA010000211.1, read on the forward strand.
CGGTGCCCAGGCTACAGGGGGCCCTGTTCGGTTGAGAGACGGGACCAGCCGAGGCAGCGCCTTGAATGATCCTTCTCTGCAGAGATTCCCGAGGGCGTGTGCAAGAGAAATGGGCACAGCGGGTGGCAGGGATGAAATCGGAGCTGTCTGAGGACGCCTTTCCTATTGGGACGAGATACTGCTTCTTTAGGTAATGACGAGAATAAGAGGAGCGAGGTACTACTCTATTCGGTAGAGCCTGTAGCTCTTCGGGCACGGTGATGTGGTTATCGAGGCTGGGCTGCTCCTGTTGTAGAAATGCAGCCTCCCGTAGACATCGCGAAGTGGGCCAGGCAAGCCTGTAGGGTGATTGAGTTCCCTAGCCGTGAACGTAGCAAGCCCAGGCCCTTATCACAGCCTTCCTGAGCTTGCCAATTATGTGTGATTCAAGTCGATATTGCCCAGGATACAGGGGTGATGGTCGGTGGTGTCGCGTGTAAGACAGGAGGAGCCGTCACGTGACGCCTCCGGGTGCCTCATGAAAGGTGGTCGTGGAACGTCGACTGTCTCCCGGCTCCGGACCACGTGGTATTCTTGTGCGCAATGAGAGGAAACGAACTGGCCAAGTAGCTGTCGTGTGCAAAGCACCAACTCGTCCGTCCATCGAAGCTGTGTGGGGTTCATGCCGAGCGGCGCGATGAGGCACGCCATGCTCATGTCGCGGCGGCAGTCGCCGTCGGGTGGTTCCCGCGTGGGATCCACGTGCCCTTCGGCTGCAGGCTCATTGCCTTCTCGAGGCGATCCCAGGGGTTCGCGTTTGAAGAGTGATCGTAGTAGCCTTCGTACCATGGGCCTCGCGAGGGGTCGTCGTCGGGCTGTCTCTTGTGGCGCCGCTGACCGGGGTGAGGCTCGCCAAAGGGGGATCCGATGAACCCCGTTCCGGGAGCTGGGCGCTCTGGCAGGCCAGCTGGACGTACTGACGCCGGGCCCGGTGATGTCGCGTCTCCCTGCGCAGGGTGGTCCGCAGCAGTCGGCGCAGAGTCGCCCTCGTCGTCCAAGTCGATCTCATCCGTGTTCGTGTTCGTCGCCGCGTGGTCGGCTTCACGGCGCTGGGCCTGCCCGAGAGGCGTCGCGTTCGAGCCCGTCGACGCGCCGCGGCCGGGTCCCCGCGGCTGCGGCGGCGGCGCGCCCGTTGCGGCGTCCGCGTTGGGGTTGTACTTGCGCTTCTTGTTGGGCGTCGCGCCAAAGGCCGAGAAGCCCATCATCTGCGCCATGGCGGCCTCGTCGTCGGCGCCGGGATCCATGGCGGGGATCTGGCGCGGGGGGCGCTGCCGAGGGAGGAGGTTGGGCGATGGGGCGTTGCGGTAGGCGTGGGAGGGAGGAGAAGGGGTGTGGTGGTTTGGGGTTGTGATGGGTGGTGGTTCAGTTAGGATTGGAGATCTGGGGCTCGGGACTGACGCGTGACGGGTTTTCAGCCTCGCAGGGAGCGGGGCTGCAACTGCCATAGGAGCCTGGTCGTTGTCGCGACAGAGCCCTCACCTTCGCAACATATCATTCCATTATTTCTATAATCAATGGCTGTAAATATTGCCCTCGTCTTTCTATCCTCAGAAGCAGCCCCCGCAAAATGCTAATTCGCGGCTTCGAGCCCTGCCCTGGTGGCTTGGTGAGCGTGCTTGCAATGACGTAGCTGTGAACCCGGCATCAACACATCCCGACATTAGCACCTCTGTCCTCAGCGTGCCCAATCAAAGAGGCGTTTGAGGGGCATGTTCACTCGAGCTCGCTGTGAATTAAACTGAGAAGCGAGTTCATTTCCGTTTTGTGACTTGCTTTTGCCCCAACATTTACATCTGCTCTCTGACGCGGAGCTCATCCTGAAACGCGGAGCTCTTCGCTTGCTAATATCAGAGCTTCAGAGCCAGGTCCAGACAGCTTCAAACAGCAACTCAAGCTCAACTTCATCCACCACAATGGCCGACTCCACGCCAATAACCCTCAATCTCCCATCCAAATATACCTCCAACTCCGCCAGTCCCGCGGCCTCGGCCCCGCCGCCGCCCATCGAGTGGCTCGCCGGCACCTGGACCGTCACGCACTCGACACTCTCCATGTGGCGGTCCGCGCGCAACGTCCGCATCACCTACAAGCCGCTGCCCCCCAAGGCCGACGGCCGCGCGCGCATCGACGACCTGGTCGAGTACGAGCCCGCCGGCAAGACGGGCGTGCGCAAGACGGTCGCGGGCGTCGACACGCAGGCCGCCAGCCGCGGCGGCGGCGGGTGGGACTGGCGCGGCAAGGGCTGGCTGTTCTTCGTCGGCAGCCACTGGGAGCTGCTCGGCTGGGGCGAGGAGGCGACGGCGGACGGCGGGCGGGAGCGCTGGGCCGTGACGTGGTTTGCGCCGACCGTGTTTACCAAGGAGGGTGTGGATGTGTACTGCGACCGGCGGGAGGGGCTGAGCGAGCAGACGTACAAGAGGGTGGAGGCGGCGCTGCGCGGCATGGAGGCTCGCGAGATTGCGGCAATGGTGGAGAAGGATATGAGGGCCGTTGAGATCAAGTTGCCTTGGACGGAAGAGTGATACCCTGTATGGCTTGGAGCCTTGTGCGAGGAAGGGTGGGATGTACCAGTTCAATACTGTGAGGTGCTGGATCTAGCTGAATCTCTTGCGTTGGGGGTATCTAATCATTAATCATGTCCATTGCGATGTGCCCGACGACCGGGGGAGCGAGAACCGCGCCGGCGCGATCGTCCATCTTCCCTATGCCTCTTCTCGCCGTGATGCTCTCGACCACCATCGCGATGCTCTCGACCACCATCGCGATGCTCTCGACCGTCACCGCGATGCTCCCGGCCGTCATCGCAACCGTCTCGTGACCGTCGCCTTTCACGACCCGACCGCCGAGAGGGGGAACGAGATCGATGTGTCCGCTCTCTCTCTTCCCGTCTGCGCTCTTTCTCCCGGCGCCGATCTTCCCTTCGTAGTTGTCTGAGCTCCTCTTCCCGTTCTTCCTGGAATTTCTTGCGGTCCTGCTTCAGCTCTCGCACTCTTGCAGCGCCCTTCTTCATCATGGCCAAAGGGTCGTTGGCAACTATCCGCTGCGCTTCCCTTTCCTTTCGCCGTGGATCTTCCTTGCCCCAGACGTTCTTCGATGGAGCCTCCGCGGCCAGGTCGGACTGGGAATACCACGGCCGGCTTGTCCCATCCCTACCCGCGGCGCTGGAGAGGCGCACTTTGTATTGGTCTTCATACTCCACTTTCTTCTTTCTCGCCTCCCCCTCCGCCTCCTCGTTTTTCTCGGCGTGAGCCCGGCTCCGCTCGTCCCCGAACAGATCGAAGTGGCCCGTACGGTCAACAATCGGCGCCGAGCTCGTCGGTTTCCGAGCACCCTCGAATGCGCTCGTCGGAGCTTCATTCCTCTCCTGTGCCAGTCGCAGCTCAAAATCGGTATCATCTTCGCCTTGTCGCTTCCTCTTTCGTCGGGTGCCGCTATGACGGTCGTGGCGAGTGCTGCCTGCGCGCTCTTCGACCGCCCCTTGTTCGTCATCCCTCGTGTCTTCTAGCGGCGGCGGCGCTTCTCCTCGCAAGATGGCTAGTCGGCGCTGCGCATCGATCTCTTGCATGCGCTGCTCCTCAGCCTCCTCCGCTGCCCTGGCCGCAGCCTCGTCGCGGCGGACGCGCGCAATGTTGTCGGCATTGTAGACGTTCCACGACTTTTTGCCCAGTAAGTGACTATCATCTTCTGTAAGCAAAGGGACACGTGGCACGGCGCAAGGTGGATCTACAGTGGCATGTCGTGAACTCGTGGCCGCGTCGGCTAGGCAGCCTGGAGTGGATGGAGAGCTGCAGCGCTAGACGGCTTCGATGACACGACGCTAGGCGTCGGTGACTACATGAGACGGGTGAAGACTTGTAAGTCTCAAAATGACTTGAGATGGGGTTGGCAGGTTTTCGGTCGCAGTCGAGACGAGCATTGCAGTTGCTCACAGCTGGAGATGCATGTGGGAGTTGGCAAGGCTGCGTCCGTTGCACAGATGGCGGGGCGCTAGGAGGCCAGTGGCGAAGCCGCTAAACCAAATTCGGTAATCGCCATTGAAACGATACTGAGACCTGGTGTCATCGCCCCTCGTCGGCTCTAGAAGCTCCAGGTTGTCATCAACATCCATCACTTCAACATCCGACACTCGACGATCAACGCGGAGATAGACGGCACTTATTCCAGCTGCACGTAGGCGTTCGAGTCTTGTTTGCACATCCGATCTACCCCAGTACTTCCCCTATACAACCATCACAATGTCGAGAGCCCCTCCGCCAGGCGGCTCTGGCCGGATGCCGCTTCGAGGTGCCCCAGGGCTTCCTGGAAGCAACCCGCGAGCGCCCCCAGGCCAAGGCTATGGGGCTCCTCAGGGATATGGCGACCCTCGCATGCCCCAGGCTGACGGGCCACGATCCCCCGGAATGTTCAGGCAAGGAGAGAAAGGCCCTCCGACGCCTCAGGGCGCCGCAAGACAGGTGCCGCTGAGAGTTGAGAAGGTGACGGACAAGTCTCTTCAGTCGAGGTTGATATACGGAAATTTGTAAGGCCTATCTATTCGGTGACCGCGACCCCCAAGCAAGGATACATTGCTAACCGCCGGACTCGTTGCAGATGCGCCGTCTCCCCCGAAGACTTCCCCGCCAGCCGAGATGGCTCCGATCTATACATTCTTCTCCGATGTGGCCAACCCGTCGGAGAATACGCCGTCACGGCCAAACCCGTGCTGGGGTTCCCACGGGGCTGCATCGGCTTGTCCGACCCCCAGCGTACTTGGTGTGGCATCACCATGCGGGACCAGTTCACAGGAGAGATCTACGATCCATTTTCATCGGGAGGAAAGGCATACCTCGGCTCCCTGGATTTGGAAATTGGATTTGCCTCCGTCAACAAGAAGACCGAAGTTCCCTACGACGAGGACGAGCTCTCCAAGATTTTCGTCGATACCTATCAGAACCAGGTGCTCTCACCTGGCCAAAGGATATTGATGGACGTTCGGAACACCCCGCTGCTGATCATTGTCAAGACAGTCGGCCTAGTCGACCTTGCCATGTCTTCAGATGACTCCAACAAGCAGGTGTTTAGGGAATCTCACGCGAGGGGAATCCTAACCAACCAGACACGGGTGCTCTTCCACCGAGACGGAAAGGGGGAGTTCAACCTGAAGCCTTCCATGTCGAAGCCGAACTCCAATGCCATCCTGGCACCGGACTTTAAGTTTGAAGACATGGGAATCGGCGGTCTCGGAAACGAATTCTCCACCATTTTCCGTCGAGCGTTCGCATCGCGTGTGTTCCCGCCCGGACTGGTCGCAAAGATGGGCATACCCCACGTCAAGGGAATGCTGCTATATGGGCCGCCAGGAACTGGAAAGACCCTCATTGCCAGACAGATTGGCAAGATGCTGAATGCTCGACCGCCCAAGGTCATCAATGGTCCGGAAGTGCTCAACAAATACGTTGGTCAGTCCGAAGAGAATATCCGAAAGCTCTTTGCGGATGCCGAGAAGGAGTACAAAGAAAAGGGTGACGAGAGCAGCCTTCACATCATCATCTTTGACGAACTGGATGCGGTGTGCAAACAGCGAGGCTCTGGGGCCGGAGGCGGCACTGGTGTTGGCGACAGTGTTGTGAACCAGCTGCTTGCCAAGCTGGACGGTGTGGATCAGCTCAACAACATTCTACTCATCGGAATGACGAACCGAAAGGACATGATTGACGATGCGCTGATGCGACCTGGTCGTCTGGAGGTCCACCTCGAAATCTCGCTGCCCGACGAACCCGGACGTCTCGAAATTTTCAAGATTCACACGGTCAAGATGCAAACGAACGGCCTCCTTGACACCGACGTGGACCTCGAGGAGCTTGCAGGCCAGACCAAGAACTTTTCGGGTGCCGAGATCAACGGAGTAGTGAAAGCCGCCGCCTCGTTTGCTTTCTCTCGGCACACCGAGGTTGGACAGCTGGCTGCCGTCAAGCAGGACGTTGCAAGCATGAAGGTCAACCGCTCTGACTTCATGAACGCGCTGACTGAAGTCCGCCCTGCTTATGGCGTCTCCGAGGCTGAGCTTGAAGAGGCTCTCCGACTAGGCATCATCCCGTATGGCGTGCATGTTGACGCTACGATGCAGGAAATGATGCGTGTCGTCGGCATGATAAAGGACGATCCAAACAAGTTTAGCACTTCGGTCCTCTTCCATGGACCCAAGTCTTCCGGGAAGACTGCACTGGCAGCTCACATTGCTCTGCAGTCCGGGTTCCCCTTTGTCAAGATGGTCACACCGGCGGATCTTGTGGGCTATAGGGACGACTTTGCCAAGAAGGACTACGTGCACAAGGCCTTTGCAGATGCGTACAAGTCTCCCGCCAGCATCCTCATTCTGGACGACTTTGAGCGCTTGATTGGCTGGAATCCAATTGGTCCGCGCTTCTCCAACACCATGCTCGAGGCACTGACCACTCTCATCGTGTCGAAGCCCCCAAAGGTGAGTCACGAGCTATTTATGCTCCTTGATGATATATGACTAACTTGTTGCATAGGGGCACCGCCTGTTGGTCTTCGTCACAACTTCCAAGGCTTCTGTGCTGAGGATGCTTGAAATAGACATGGACTTTGCAAAGAAGGTTGCCGTGCCTGCGGTATCGAACCTCCAGGAGCTCGGCACTGTGCTTCAGGAATCAAGAGTGTTCAACTCAGGGGATATCAACCAAATAATCAATATTGTCCAGCAACGGACGGGATCCGAATCTGTTGGCGTGGGCATCAAGACGATTCTAGACTGCATCTTCGAGGCCAAGGCGGGCGGCTCAGACTCGGAGGTTTTGGATACATTTTCGGATCTGTTGCTCGAGACGATACAGGAGATGCAAGGCTAAAAGAGAAAAAGTCTACGTGTACATGTGTTTGGCGCGATGCCGGTATGGCTGGACGGGCGCCTCTCACGCCGAGCAAGGAAGGGAGGACCCGATGGGCCGTCCATTGATAGAATTATACGAAGCGGCCCGTATTCTCACGGACTGCTGCTATTGCTTGATTGGTCCTCGATTACCAGAGTGGTGGCGATGGCGCACCCGAGTCAGCAACGGATCAACTCAGCTGAAGGCCCTCAGCTTATTACATTGGCAGCTGTAGGCCGGCCACCAATTGGACAGAAGAGGACGCCACGTCGCGGGCGGAGGCAGGAGGCTCAACACAACCTGGACGCCAACTGGCGATGTTTGCTTTTGCCGTCTTTAATGCGAGCACATGACTGGGTTGCCCTTGGCTGCCTCCTTTTCTTGCTCCCGCGCAGTATGACAGTGCCGGGGGAAAAAGCAAAGCCAGCAGGGAGATGTGACGAATCTGTTTGGCATGCTCGGCTGCTCGCCCCCGACTCAGACGAGACGCGGAAGACGGATCTCTGAAGAAGGCTGCGATTACGGAGCTGAGGCTCGAGGGCTTTATTAGGTGATGGTGGCGTGGGGGCGGAGTGGACAGAACCAGGTTACTGGGACGGGGGCTTGATGGGGGCCGAGGGAAGGATTGTGACGAAATCCATGCGTACGGGTGCCATGGGCATGGACTGGGGGCCGTAGTGGATGGGGATGGATGGATGGTGGGAGGCCGGTGACCCGGTGACTGCTTCGGCAGCTGATGGAGGTTGTGGCGCGGGTGGAAGCTGTCCATGCGGGTCGGCACGGGCCAGCGGGCGCTTGTTGACCAAGGTTTACGCGTCCACAGTGCCGGTTCCCTTCGCTGAGACCTTGGAAAGCGAGACCATATGAATCAAAAGGGAGAGCGAAGCTCGAGACAGTGAAGCAAATCAACCCACCTGATCCTGCAGTGTAAAGCGGGATCGGGAGCTTCGGCGAGATGGCCAGTTGAAGTGACACAGGGTGTGGCCGATCGACCATCGACTGGCCATCACGGTACCAACATGGGGGAACGCGCCATTTCGGTCAAGCAACCTCCAGATAGAGCTGCGGGCATCCGTCGTATTCTCGTAGGATTCAAGACTAGAGGCAGTGCCGCGCTGCTGGTACCGGAGGGACGGGCGACGCGACGGGGAAAGCCTTCCGGACGGTGAGGTGCCGGTGGGCAATGGGCAATGGGCAAATAGGGTCCCATCCTGCGCTCCTTGGTCGTGTACGGAGTATTCCGTCTGCACGCATCGCACTCGTACGAGTACGAGTGAATACCACCGTCACTCGCTGCAGCGGCCCACGAAGAGGAGCTCAAGGTGACCATATCATCCAGTGGCTGCAGCAGGGCGGACCGTCTGTGCGTCGTTCGTGGCAGGTTGGCGTCGACGCTTGGCAAACCCCAACACCGATCTGTTGCCCTGCGTACGGCGTACTCAGTACGACTACGGACTAATACTCGTAGGCAAGATCGGAGAGCCCCCCCCCGCGTGGGACAAAAGGGAGCAGCAACTTGAGCGAGGTAGTTGGGGCGCCCGGGTCTCGCCTCCACCAGCAGGGCGACACGAGACAATGCAGCGCAGCGCAGGCCAGCGCAGTCTTGGTGTGCTGTTGCTATCTGCGCTCGTGAATACGACCTTGCAGCCCTATTACGGTGTGTCCTTGCGCCGCGCATGCGCGTGCTGGTGCGTCTTGCTGCACGAGCGCATTCGACGAGTTCCCTACCGGTGGCGTCCGTGCCGCCTCAACCTCGGCGGTGACGACGGACGGCTGGCGAGGGTGGGGCCGGAGCCAGCCGAGCGGGCCACTGGGGATGCCGCCAGCGGACGGAGGCGCAGGCGAGTGCCGGGCGTACCGCTCCGTACAGTGCCCTGGACGATCACTGGGCGTCTCTGCTCGATGTCGATGGAGCTTGCGTGGTGCGTGCGGACGTACGAGTACGGGGTACGAAGGCAGCACAGCAATGGGGGGATGTTTGAGAAGGCGGCAAGGCAAATAAGGCGGCAGACCGGGCCAACAGCTGCAGGCTGGTTCGACAGCTCACGTCGGGCGACGGCTGCTGGTGATTCGACACCGCCCGCGCGTACGGAGTGCTGGAAGCAGGCGCATGAGGCGACAGATTGCGTGGAGCGTGTAATTTGAAGCTCCGTCCCTCGTGGTTGACACACCTTGAAGCAGCGAGATGCCTTCTTCGCTATCCCTGCAGGCCGCAGGGCTGGCATCGTGCCCCCGCCTGCTTGGACGTCCAAGAGAGCCAGCCAGGTCGCGCGCACGGGGCTCGACTGCAGCCAGGAATACAGCGCAAACTTGCCCGCAGAGCATCGACGACGGTTTGCTCTTCGAGGGCCTGGCCTCGACGTCCAGCTCTCGTCTCTCGGGGGTGGAGGGTCAACCAGCCACCCGGCCCTACCTTTGCTTGTACGAGTACTTCGGCAAGTACTTGAGCCGTTGAAAGACTCGCACAGTGCAAACGGCCGCTAGCCAGCCCTGCTGAAGGTCTCCCCAGGGCCCCGCCACTCACCAGCCCGGGCCCCAGCTGACGGTTCCACCCACCCACCCTCTGGGGACCGAGACCCAGCACCAGCACGACGCCTGGACGCGCTAGCCACTGCACCTCGGGGGGTCACCAACGGCTCGGGTCCGCTGCAGCAGCAGCTGCTGTTGCTTGTTGTTGCTTGCCGTCGCCGCGGTTGGATTCCCATTCGCTGCCGCCGTTCCTCCCAGGCTCCCGCCCAGGCCGCCCTCCGCCAGACGACACCCAGGACATCTCTCTCCAGTCCAGCCAGTCCCACAACCACAACCTCCGTCGCCCCTCGACTCGCCTCGTTGCGCCTGGCCATGTAGGAAGCCTTCCGCCGGCCGATCCAGCTCCTCGACTCTGCTGCCCCCTTCGCGATACGATCCATGACGTCCTTCCAATAGCGGCGACCCGTCCCTGTACGGCGCCCCGAAATATACGTACGTGCCTTCCCGGCCAGCCTCGCGCGCGACCCCCCGGCGCCAGCCTCTGTGACTCTGCCGCAAAACACGCTCCGCGTGCACCATTGACACTCGACGCCGTCGCCGGGGCATGGGCCTGCGCAGCTGGACCTCTCGGGGGCCCCCTTCTGACACTTCTGCTGACAGCCCAGGACCTCTGCAGCATCCACAGCGTCGAGCAGCACGAGCTCCGGCCTGACGTAGCAGCCGCTGGCCATGGACGCCGTCAAACCTCAGCACTCTGCGAGGCCGCCGGGCCACGATCCCATGGCGCCACCGACCCTACGAGAAGCCACCCCGAAGACACAGGCTTCACCAAAACGCGCCGCCAAGGATGCGAGGCCCACGAGGACGTCGCCCAAGCTGCTGGGGACCTCCGGCAAGAAGGACGCGTTACCGCTGAAGTCGGCGACGAACCGGCCGATGGGCAGGGCGATTGCGCGCACGGCCCCGGCCGCTGGAAAACCATTGCTCCCCGTCACGGAGCGACGGTCCTATGAAGACAAGTCCGGCTCGCGGGGCAAGCGGGAGGCTGAGGCGGACAAGTGGGATATCGCCCCGGATGGCTCCTCGGCTGGCCGCGAGGGACACCAGTTTACCGTTGCCAACGTGGGCAACAATGGGAGGATTTACCTGAGGCAAGTTTCGCTCTGCCCCTGTGGAATCTGTGGCGTTGCGGGGGAGAAGGGGTCTCGATTTGGGTTTGGATACCCACAGCGGTCCGGCTGGAATGCTGACTTGGACGATCCTAGACCTAGTGTTCGGCCAGTACACCAGCGATATCCGCAGCCCAGCTTCACCTTTCCCGTCACGCCGCCTGGTGCTGGAGGGCTGGACGCGCTGGGCCAGGAAAAGACCAAGGGGGGCGACGAGGCAAGGCAGGACAGGGCGCCTCAACTACAGGCAAGCCAGTGGACGCCGACACCAAGCACCTCGCCTCTCACTGGCGATGCGCAGTACTTTCCAGACCCCCGAAATCCGAGTCGCCCACCGAGGCGTCGACGAGCCATGTCGGATAGCACCGTTCACGAAGTCAATGTCGCGAGTGGGTCGGACAAGGATACCTTCAAGGTGGTCATCTCCAAACCCGGCGACGAGAAACGCCCCCGGACAATGGACGACTTGAATGCCGCCGGTGCACCGCTCCTGAACATCAGCATACCCTCCTGGCGCATTGGAACACCACGGTTTACCTTGAGGGGCACGCCGGTGATACGAGGGTCCTCTTATGCCCCCACGGAAGATGTTCGATCCAGCAGCGCCTCGTTGATAAACCTATCGTCCAAGGGTCCCAGCGTCCCGGTCCCCGAGCTTGGAATGCGGAGATTGAATCCCCTGGCGGTTCACCCTCCGCCAAATCTGCGGTATTCGGTGCAGCGGGGTGCTCCGGGGCTGCTCTCACCGCGTCTGCTGCGTCCAATGCGATCAACCTACATGTCGACACAGCTAGTTATTGAACCGGCCATGTTCACCGACTTGACTTTCAAACCCGCTTGCGACGACCGGTCTATTGTCCGGTACTCCCCTGCCGGAGCCGTGACGGCGGCGACACCTCCTCGCTTGGTCGCCGAAATCACATCACCAAGCTTCCTCGACTACGAACTAATATCCGACTTCTTCCTCACCTTCAGGGCGTTTCTGGAGCCCACGGACTTGCTTCGCATGCTCGTTGCGCGGCTAAGATGGGCCCTGGCGCGAAGCGACGAAGCTGGTATGATCGTCCGGGTTCGAACCTTTGTTGCCGTGCGGCACTGGATCCTCAACTATTTTGTCGACGATTTTATCCTCGAGTACGACCTGCGGGTGACGTTCTGCAACCTGTTGAACGAGTTCGTGGATGAGCTGTCCCAGGATGCCTCGTGCCGCAAGGTCCAGCTGAAAATACTGGCCGAGCTCAAGAAGTGTTGGCGACGGGTTTGCGCACAGTACTGGGACGGCCCTGAATTCGACGACTCGCTCGGCCCAGAGGTCCCCATAGCCCCTGGTGGCGTTGCCGGAAACAGAGACGCCAACCTAGACCCCGGATATTGGGATCGAGAAGGCCTTGAGCCGCCGCAGCTGGATGTCCTGGCTCCTTTAGCAAAGATCGCGGCTGAATCTACGAGCCTCTATGCCGAAGGCCCCAGAGCTGCCCCTATCGGAGACTTTATCATCTTGGGAAACCGACCAGGCACTCCTGAAAACCGGGCCAGCGGCGGTGCCGACATGGATAACGGCACAGGCTCGCCGCTCAGCATGGCCAGCATCGACGTCGTGTCCTGTTCATTCCCGAGTAAGAGTATGAAGTCGCTCAACCCCAATCCAGCTCACCTGATGGCTGCACACCCTGTGTCGTCAACTTCAGTGAACAACCCCTCCGGGCCAGTTGCCACGACACCGAAGGCGCTGGTTGGCAAGCGGGTTCGTCCGACTCAGGCACACAAGCGCAACAACAGTCTCAGCGACTCGCTGCGGGAGCATGGCTCTGACAAGTCTTCATCACACGACCAGGACTTCTCCATGACGTGGCAGTCTGCGGGCAGTCTGGTTCGTGGAAACCTTCTCCCACCTGGGCTGGCTTATGTGGAATATGAACCCCACGGGCCGTATGGATGCAACAACAGGCAGACTACAATCTTTCAGCCTAAAGACCGCAGCTTGGCCAAAGCGAGAGCGGTTGGAGGCGCCATGTCTGGATACGGAATGAGGAAGCTTCTCGGCAGTGTTCGCCGTGCCCTGCGCAACCGAGGACATGGCTTCTCACTGACGCATGGCAATTTCATGAGCGTCTCGCCTGTTGGACCACGTGGCGCAACCACGAACCGGTTGCCTGGAACTGCCGTCGTCCCGCAAGATCCCCCGAGGCAAAACGGTGGCCGCCCGCCGGTCCGGATTGACCTGTTAGGCGCCGAGGTCGCCGAAGACTTCAAGAAGGCCGTCCGTGAGGAGGAGGCCGCGGCCGAGGCAGAGCGCCTGGGCCTGACAGTGCCGCCGAATTCCGCGCCACCCTTCGGAACACATCCAGAATACTCGGCTGCTCACATGGAGTCGAGCACATTCGACAGCTTGCCCCAGAACCGAAAGCAACGTCCGCTCAGCGACATGGCCATCACGATTGGTAGCAAGTCGATTGTCATTGTGGATGATACAGTTCCCTTTGAAATGGCTTTAGCCAATGGACCGTATCCTCCCAAGGGCAACCCATCGGTGGACACGTTTGCCAACACCTTCATGCCCAGCCGCGCGGACCCGACGCCTCCCAACACTCCTCCTGCAAACGCCATGAGAGGAGACACACCACGGCGATCATCATGTCTCCTCAATCAGCATATCGTCAGGCCACCCCTGATGGATGATGCGTTACCTCCGTTCATTCCAGACTTGGCGACCTTGGGAGGCAGTCAAAGCAGTCTCATGTCGGAAGACTTACCCAGACCATCGTTATCCACGAGCCGTCGTCGCGTGAAACATCCTCCACTGAGTGGAGGAACGTTCCGGATGCATGGGAGGGGCCGATCCACGGGAACACCCCAGTCCCTTAACTCGATAATGCATCGCCGATACAATTCATTCAGCAGCGACGTTCTGCCGCCACCGACCATGCGGAGCTTTGACGCAACTACTGATTCCGGAGCCTCGGCCATGGCCATGGAGAACAGGTCCGATGTCACCGTGCCCGCGCCACTCCGTGTGTTGCGGAGAAGGCCCGGCGGCGATTTGAGAGCGGCTACAAACGTGGGAGAACTTGAACGAACATCATTGAGGAGACCACAGTCTGTTGGGTCTCTGGCGACATTCACCGAGTCCATACGAAGCTCCTATCTGCTCAACATCCGTCCAAACTCAGCCGGCCATCCAGAGTCTGTGTCGGGCCACGCGCCGGACGGCCGCGGTGAGGTGTTCTCCCTCGGCCAACTGGCCGATGAGCCGGCAAAGCGTGACCTATCGCTCTTTAGTACCCATTCCTCCAAGCCCGTCATGCGCCCATCGTTTGAACAGGAGGCACAGAAACTCGCGCAAATACCGGATGACGAGGATGACGGTGGCATCGAGTCTGCTCTGTTGAAACTCGAGGGCAAATACGACAAGAAGCCATCCAAGCAGTTCATGGAAGTCCGGAACTCGACAGCCGTCGAAGAAAGCACTGTGTTGGATCCAGAGGAAGGTGGAATCGAGCTCGGAGGCTTGCAGACTCAACAGAGAGAGAAGAAGGAGAATCGGCATATACAAGTTATAGATGAGCCTGTCGCAGCTGGAGATGGAGGCGAGTCGGAGACGGGGCGAAGACCAACCACGGATATGATGTCATTCCTCTCTGAGGGCTCCCACGAGTCCTATTGTTCCATTCCCCTGTTGGAAAGGGGGCTTACCGATGACGGCCGAAGCAAGACGTGGACGGACCGATCAATCTTTCGCGGCTCGGACGACGAGGATTCGCCTGCCGAAACGGAGAGGGGGCTCGAGTTTATTGAAAAACCCGAGGCTCAGCATCTATCCTTCGATTTCGTCCAGAAAACCGACAGTATCGAACGGATCAAACCAGGCGAGACAGCACCTTCAGAAGCCGAAGACCAGTCTTTCTTGGAAGACGACAGCGCAGACGACACTGACCTGTCCTCTGAGCTCTCTACCGCTGACATTGGCTCCGACGCCTTCGATGGTGACGAGGCATTGTTTTCCAAATATCGGTCGCCTGACCATCCTCGTGGAGGCTCGGGCTCGCTGGCGACGACACGGAATTCATCTCATCAAATGACGCTGGCACAGGCCTTGGCCATGTCACCCGGGAGTTCTAATTCTCGGAGTGGCCCTGCAGCACAGGCTTGGACGCGGAAGCCTCTCCCGCCAACGCCGGAAATGGTTCCAGTCGTTCCGCAGAGCCATGGGCCGACGTCTCCTTGTGAACTGGCTGGCCCCAGCCGCCCTATTCCTGGAGCCCCAAAGCTTGAAACCGTCTTCTTCCGCAAGTTCTCTGTCCACTTGCCCTTCATCCTGGCGTTTGACTCGGATATCTTGGCTCAGCAATTCACCTTGATCGAGAAGGACGCACTGAACGAGATTGACTGGAAGGAGTTGATCGACATGAACTGGAAGAATGCTGCTAGGAGCGATTCCCGTTCGTGGGTTGATTTCCTGCGCAACAGCGATGCCCAGGGTGTTGAAGTGGTGATTGCTCGGTTCAACATCATGGTTAAATGGGCCATATCCGAAATTGTCCTCACTCAGCACATCGAAGAGCGAGCTAGGTGCATCATCAAGCTCATTCACATCGCGTCGCACTGCCGGCGGTACCGGAACTTCGCGACGCTGGCACAGCTGGCCATTGCGCTGTCCAGCAACGAAGTCTCGCGCCTGAGCAAGACGTGGGAGCTCGTGCCCGCCCAGGACGTCAAGACACTCAACAGCCTGGAGATGTTGGTAACGCCCAGTCGCAACTTCCACGCGATCCGGGCGGAGATGGAGATGGGCTCCGACACTGGGTGCATCCCGTTCGTGGGCATCTATACCCACGATCTGCTCTACAACGTCCAGCGGCCGTCGGAGATTGCGAGCTCGCCAACCACGGCGCCGCTGGTTAACTTCGAGCGTTGCCGCATTGGGGCTGCCGTCGTCAAGACCCTTCTTCGCCTCTTGGAGGCCAGCACAAGGTACTACTTCCTCCCCATCGAGGGCATCACCGAACGGTGTCTTTGGATCGGCGCCCTGAGCGACGAAGAAATCCGAAGACATTCCGAGAGCCTGCAGTAAACTCCCGTCTCCCCATCCCTGCGACCTCCCTCGCTCATTGGGGACAACACCTCACCTGTCCTTGACGAACCCCCGACATACCCTACCAATGTCTTTACAATGCTTCACATACCACACCCACCCGCTCGTTTGCGAACTGTCCTCGCCTCTCAAGCGAGGAATTCGAGATATCCGGGTACGCGCGCGAACTGGACCCGACTTGCGACTCGGCACCAGCGTCGCACTCTCGTTTCCTGTCACTGAAGAGCGCCGCTGTGGCCACGAATACCCATCGCTGCACATGGCCCGCCTGCCTTTCTTTTCTTTTTGTCGTACTTGCATTACACAGAAGTGCCCGCACAGATACCCACGGGGAGTTACTCGAAGCGCAACGCATTGCTCTGCTAAACACGCCCCTTTTCCTATGCAAAGCGAGGAGTTTTCTTTCTTTCTTTCCCTATTGCAAACTGGAATGGCTGAATGGATGGATGGATGGATGGACGGGGATGGATAACTTGCTTGGGTCAGGCGAGACATGGACTGCCTTTGGAGAATACGGAGAGCCCTGCGACTATTTGCTGACTGCTGTTCTTGTGGGTTGAATGTTGGGTTTGGGGTCTCCCCCCCCCGGTACAATACCCTTCGGGTCCCGTGATCGACGGGACACTGGCTAGCTTTGCATGGATGCGCGTGGTTGGAGATGGACAAAGAGCGGCTATATATATGCCCCTCTTTCTTGGCTTTGGTTGCAATTGATAATATATATTGTGAAGACGACGCGTCTGCCTCGCTCATCCTCGCTCATTGTGACTGCTGTTCGAGGGTGAAGACCAGTTGGTACGTCAATGGCTGATTCGGGGGATCACCTCGGACGCGTCGCAATACAACGTACGGACTACTAAGGAACGGTGCTTCAATGGCAGTTTTGGTCTTTTTTTTGCTCTCACTTGGATGGCTATAAAGCTTCACGCAACAAAAATGTCTTAGGAAACCATGGCGGGATAACGGTCAAGTCCACCCCATTGCTGGCACAGGGCTTTCCCTCGCCTCCTCGCGCGATGACAGCACGAACAGAGCGAGTATCTTTCCCTCATAAGTGCCACCAAGTCGACCAGAGTCCAAGACAGCTAAATGCAAGCCTGGAAAACGCCTCCGATGACGAGTAACCATTACCATTCTGTTGCAGCCACGTTTGAACCACCCTCAGGCTCAGCCTCCTACCACTGAGTCTCCTTGGCAGCCTCGTTGGCCCACTCGGTGTTGCCAGCGGAGGCAGCAGCCCACTCGCCGCCCTCAGCGCCATCCCAGCCAGTGGCGCCAGTAGCAGGAGCACCAGAGAAGCCAGCGGCAGGAGCGTTCTCCCAGTCGGCACCGGCGCCAGCAGTGGCGGTCTCGATGGCGGCGGGGCCCTCCTCGTCGGCACCGGCGGCCTTCTCCTCGTCGGTCTTCTCCTCGGCCTCGGCCTCGGGGTCGCGGTCTTTGGATATAAGTCAGCATTCAAACCGTCACGCAAGCAGGGTCCTGCGCGGAGAGACATACAGAAGTACAGATCGGGCATGACGTCCCAAGGGGTCTCGCGGTTGTAGATGGTGCCGCGGAGGCGGAGGACCTCACGGGCAAGCAGCCACCAGACGGTGCCGATGGCGTTGCGACCCTTGTTGTTGGTGGGGATGGCAACGTCGACGTACTCGGTGGGCGAGTCGGTGTCGCAGAGGGCAATGACGGGGATGTTGACATAGCTGGCCTCCTTGATAGCCTGGGCGTCGGTGCGGGGGTCGGTGACGATGATCAGGCGGGGCTCCTTGAAAGAGCGGGTGATGTAGTTGGTGAAGCTACCGGGGGTGAAGCGACCGGCGATGGACGAGGCACCGGTGTGGGCGGCGAACTTGAGGACAGCGCGCTGACCGTAGGGACGGGCGGAGATGACGCAAATGTCGGCAGGGTTGTCGACGGCGACGATGATGCGGGCGGCGAGGACAATCTTCTCCCTTGGGGATTGTTAGCATTCCGAACTGACCTCCCAATGTCGGCCTCCCCGTCTCTCTATCCCACGTACCAGGTCTTGCCAATATTGATAACGTTGACACCGTCGGCGCGAGTCTTCCACAGGTAAGGCTCCATGTGCACCTGCAGGTTCTTGCTGCCGAGGTGGCTCTGCGCAGCCAGGAGCATCTCAATGTCCTGGCTGGTGGCGTTGAGGACGGACGGCAGGTTGGAGGGGGCCATCTTGACTGATTTCTTCCGTGAAGTGGACGTGTGGTGAGGAAGAAGGAGGTTGAAGTTGGATGCTGTTCGTGCAGGTCGCAAAAAGTTCGCGAGACCTTCACAAAATGCCGAAAATGTGTGTGGTGAGAGCCCTGAAGGCGCTTATGCTGATTGGGACTAGTGCGGACTTGGTACACCAGGACCTTTGAGACCACGTGACGTTAGGCGCTAAGCTCGTTCTAGCGACGTGTAGGACGACAGCCAAGGGAAGTCGGGCGTCCAGGGAAATTTTGAGGACTGGATGCAAGCCAGCCAGCCAGCTCTGCAGACAACACTAGGATATCTGCTTCGCAGACCCAGCCATGCCGCCCAGATTAGAGGTGCTGCAGCGCCTAGGCACCGTCAATCGTACGAACCCTATCGTGGCATTGAGTTCTGAAGACGCTTATCACTAACAAACCCGCCAGTCTGCCTTCGGCCAGCAACCCGAGCGCGAACACCGAACTTCCTCCCCGTCATACAAACAGCCAACCTCTCGCTACGAGAGAAAAAGCGCAAAGCCAAGCAAGACCCTTACAAGTGGGCGCAGGCACAGCAGCGCAAGAATGCCAACCTGAAGCGACGGGAAGTGCTGCAGAAACAGCGGGACGCGGCCTGGGGCGATCCGGTCTGGGGCAAGACGACAGCCTTCCTCGAGTCCCTCGACTCGGCCGGCCAGGATAGCGTTAGCGAAGTGCCCAAGGACGCCAGCGGGAATCTCCTGCAGAAGCCTCGCGAGCTGCCGACGTCGCCCGGCCTGCGCAACCACTTCCTCACAGATGCCGAGCTCGAGGATGCGGCCAAGCACGCGTACGCCTTGACGAAGCCCATGGTCGGCGTGGTGGAGTCGCAGATGGATCCCGCGACAGAGGAGGAGAGGAAGAAGCTGCACGACCAGAAACATTATAAGGCACTCGATGCCCTGCGGCGGATAACGTCGCTTCGAAACGGCAGCGCCGGGGACCGCTTCCACGCCAACGTGCGACGGATCGTCGACGAATTCGGCCGCCACAAGACGGACAAGTTCCTGAAGCCCAAGCCGCAATCCATTTCACCAAACACCGTACCAATGCCTGGGCGCTCAGGGCCGGACACGGGGAGCTCCGAGGTGCAGATTGCCATCCTCACGGCCAAGATCAGAGCCGTGGGCAAGTCTCTGGAAGTCAACCGGGGCTACAAGGATAAGCACAACAAGAGGAACTTGAGGCTGCTCCTGCACCGACGCCAGAAGCTGCTCGCGTACATGGAGAGGAAAGAGAGGGGCAGCGAGCGGTGGACGCACATGATTGAGAAGCTAGGCCTCACGCCGGCGACGTGGAAGGGACAAATCGATCTGTAGGACGTCTGTAGGAATACTTGTTCTGTATGTACAATATCAAGCCATTGGAGGACGAATGATTGTCCACATCACTCTTCTACCTCCGCCATTTGCGCCAAATGTGAACCCTTCCCTGCAATAATGAACTGACGGTGCTATACTACAGGCATGCTGAAATTTCGAGACGAGGAATGGGCACAGCTCAGAAGACGCTGATGAAGTTGCCGATGCGGTCCTTCTGGTTCTGAGCTATGCACTCCGCAATCCAGGTGATGTTGCGAATCTCCTGTTCTCTCAACTTGACCCAAGCGTAGACAATTGCGTAGGTGAATTGCCTCGTGAAAGCGCTCTTGGAAATCTCCATCTCTTTCTGGTAGAACATGTCTTCCAGCGTCTTGCCATCGGACGAGCCGCCGCCCATGTTCCCAGGGCCAGAGGAGCCGCCCAGGGAGGCGGCATCAAAGAAGGTCTTGTAGTCGTGAACGCCATCAACGGCAAGGCGCACACCCTCCGGGTCTTCTGCTCGGGAGAGCATCAATGTCCCCTCGGGATACAGCTTGCCGAAGTTGGGGTAGAGCTTCTTACGATCCGCCTTGTTCAAGTCGGTACCAAACGAGTTGAGCGTGATGTTGATGGCTCGCCGATCGGCCTCAAACTCGAGAATCTCCGACATGACCTCTGACGTTGGGGACCCAGCCATGTCAGGGTGGGTGTTGACGAAGTTGTAGAAGTCCTCCAGGTAGTTCTTGTACAGCGTGTTGCGTACAATCTCAATGTTGAGCTCGTCGAGGTCCTGGTGGCTGAGGCTGCCCTGGAAGTACGGGGCCAGCGGCGTCTCGATCAGCACGCTGTTGTAGAGTTCCTCGATGTTCGTGGCAACGCAGAGCACAGGCATGGTCTCGAACCATCCCAGAGGGTGGCATCTCTCGAGCAGCTCGCGGGTATCTCTTTCGTGCAGGGTGCCGGTGATGAGGAGGGCAACGTTGTCGATCATGTAGCCGTAGGTGACGTAGTCCATGAAGGTCGCGAGTGAACCGACGGCGTTGGCACGGACATAGCGAAACTCGGAGATGAGCTTGTCGGTCGTCTTGGAGGCAAGGCTCGAGGTCGATGGGTTCGGGGGGAGGGAAGCGAGGAAGTCGCCGTAGGCAGGGCCGAGCTGCAGCTTGAGGTCTGCATCGAATGTCAATACGACACAGCACTGTCCGGGAACCATGCCAGCAGCATACCGTCAATCGTCTCGCACTGCGTTAGGTTGTTGTAGGCCGGGCCAGTGAGCAGGCCGTTGCGGTAGCCTCGAACGATGCCCTCAACGTAGCTGCGTTGCGTCAGCGCCCTGTCCGACCCCCAGCTTCTGAAGCGACTTACCCGTTGTTCACGTTGAAAAATAGACCCTCCATCTTGTCCGGCAGCTCGTTGACGCAGGCGGCAGAGAGTAGCTGAACTTGGACACCTGCGCAGAAAGAGGCAAGACTTCTGGATGCGAGCGCTGGGAGATGCACGATATGGCCTTGAGACAGCCCCCGTCGTCGTGATGAGGCGCCTCACCACTTAGCTTCCACGTGAGTGGAGCCCCTTCACGGAGGTTTGGTAGTGCCGGCGCCCGAAGGGCATCCCACTTTCTGGGGCAGAAGTCGAGCCAATTTTTTTTGGGTGGAGCAGGCAAGAGCTCTGGACTAAAAAATTTCCTTGCAACAATACCGTGCCTGCGCACACGACTACAATTGCGCCCACGAGAGGAAGCCGAAGCCCAATCGACCCGTGCAAGACCGCTGCAGAGAGCGTCGACTGTCCAAAATGTCTCTCTTCGTGCTTGCCGAGACGCCTGCGGGGTGAGTCGCGAGAATTCAGCTCCGACGGGCGCTTGATTCTGCCTTTGCCGTGTTCCAATCGCTGACGCAGAGTAGCTATGGCCTGTTCAAGGCCGCGGACAAGAAGTTGTTCAAGAACGATGACCTCGCTGCCGAGCTGGGTCGTCCGGAGAAGCTGGTCGAGATGTGAGCAGGGTTCCAAAAATTCAGACGTCTTCGACAATTGGCTAACCGCGGGCGTCGCTCCAGGCTCAAGCTCAAGAAGTTTGTCAAGTTCGACAGCGCCGCCATGGCCCTCGAGGAGGCCGCCTCGCTCAAGGACGGAAAGGTCCCGGCCCTGCTGACCTCTCTTCTCGAGGACCTCAAGTCGGAGAAGAAGGCCTCTCTGGCCGTCGCCGACGTGAAGCTGGGAACCGCCATCTCGAACCTTCCCCAGTTTAACATTTCTCCAGTCACTGGCTCCAACACCATGGACGTCTTCCGAGGGCTTCGAGAACACCTGCCGTCTCTGATCCCTGGGCTGGCCCAAGAGAACATCGACCAGATGGCCCTCGGCCTCTCGCACTCGATTTCCCGACACAAGCTCAAGTTCTCCGTCGACAAGATTGATTCCATGATCATCCAGGCAATCAAGCTGATTGACGACATGGACAAGGACCTCAACGTCTTCGCCATGCGCACCAAGGAGTGGTACGGCTGGCACTTCCCGGAACTGGCCAAGATCCTGAACGACAACCTGGCCTACGCCCGCCTGATTCTCGCCGCTGGCTTCCGAACCAATATTGCAGAGACCGATCTTTCGGAGGTCCTCCCCGAAGCCACGGAAGAGGCCGTGAAGAAGGCTGCCGAGATCAGCATGGGTACCGAGATCACCGAGGTGGATCTGGAGAACATCAAGTCTCTGGCTGAGCAGGTGATCCTCTATACCGAGTACCGATCACAGCTTTCCTCGTACCTGGAGAGCCGAATGCGCGCCATTGCGCCGAACCTGACTTCTCTTGTCGGCTACCTCGTCGGCGCGAGGCTCATTTCCCACGCTGGTTCTCTTATGAGCCTCGCCAAGGCTCCTGCTTCCACCATCCAGATCCTTGGTGCTGAGAAGGCCCTTTTCCGTGCTCTCAAGACGAAGCACGACACTCCCAAATATGGTATCCTCTACCACTCGTCTCTCATCGGCCAGGCCACCGGACGAAACAAGGGCAAGATCGCCCGTATGTTGGCCGCGAAGACTGCCTTGGGCCTTCGTGTGGATGCTCTCGAGACCTTTGATGACGATGCAGATGACGAGGAGAGGTCAATATTGGGACTCACCAGCCGTATCAAGCTTGAGAACCACCTTCGGAAACTCGAGGGCAAGCCCCTTCTTCCCAAGGGCACCGGTATCGCCCCCTCTGGCGAAGTCATGGCACCTGGTCAGTTCACCTTGAAGGAGACTCGGCGGTACAACGTTGATGCCGATGGTGTGACCGACGAGGTCAATGGCGACAGCTCCAAGAAGAGCAAAGACAAGAAGTCCAAGGACAAGAAGAAGGCCTTGATTGAGGTTGTTGAGGAGCAATCTGATGATGACATGAAGGATGCCGAGGACGATGGCTCTGACGATGACGGGGAGACGACGACGCCAGCCAAGTCCAAGGTCGCGAAGCTGTCGGGCGCCGAGTACGAACGCCTGGCCAACCTGGCCGGCTTGTCGGTCAAGAAGTTCAAGCGAAAGTACGAGCGAGGCGATGTCCAGCTCGCCTCCGACGGCTCTCCCAAGGTTCACAGCAAGAAGGATCTGAAGAAGATGCGCAAGGCTGCCCAGAACGGTACCCCCGTAAAAGCCGCGACGCCATCCAAGGCCGAGCCCGTGTCGGAGAAGAAGAAGAAGCGCAAGCACGACGACGACGAGGATGCCGTCGAGGAGAAGAAGGAGAAGAAGCAGAAGAAGAAGAAGCGTCACTCGGAAGCCTAATTGGAACCGTCTGGGAACGGGTCTCGCCGATTTCCTAGCAGGTAAGGCGGAAGACGGGATCAGACAGGACCTGCATACCGTCTGCGATGTGTAGATATATGACGATACCTGAGATTCTGAGGTGAGAGTTCTTCTGGCCTCTTTCGTTGTTGAGCCGATTAAAGGCGGGCGTTTAAGGAGGGACATGTACGGCATCTGGCGTGTAAGGCTTCTTCTTTTTAGTTGTTTCTTTTCCTAGTTATTGTCCTCGGATTTACCTCCTTCAATACTCTGGCTATAGTTGGGTGGCGGAAGGCTGCTGAGTCCTTTTGGTTTCGTTTGAATCAATCACATCAACAACTACGTGCCGGCCGTGACGACTGCGCCGGGATCGCTCATCCTGTGGCTGTGCGAGTAAGAGGGCCTACAACATGCCTCCGATTGTTGGTAAAACACAGGGGCACCTGACGGTGCGCTGGCCGTGCCAACGCACACGCACTGTCCAGATGATCCAAGAAGGGCCCCAATTCAAGGATGCGTCAAAGTATGCTCGGACTTCACATCGTCGTGTTCGCAGTAGCGCATCAATTTACTTGCAAAATACAGTATCAAACACGACACATGTCTAGACATCATTGTACATTTAGCCCCCGGTATTCCCAGCGAGCGATTCGGGGTATCCATTACAAAATCAAGAAGAGACTCTCGTATCCTCCCCGCCTTCCTCCCGTCATCTTGGGGTATCACGTCTCCGCCTCTGATCGAGTCTCACTTCATTATGCCGGAGGGTAGCCCCTCATCCAACCAGTCCATAGCCATCTCAAACATCGTTGCCAAAAGGAAAAAGATTCAATCAATAGTCGACCGCGTATAAGTCATGGCTTTGCCGTTAGAGGGGTATGCGGTCCGTGTAATGGCGCTGCTGCGCATGTGACGTGAGCTTCGGAGTTTTCGAAAAGGACGTAGCTATAGCAATCGTTGAAGACGAAGTGGGCAGTTGCGAAAACCGGCTCTCGAAATCAAGTAGACCACGCTATGCCGAGAGAAAACGCCAAAGTCAGCATTCACAGTCGCATCTTCACACACGATGGCACGCCATTAGATGCTCTCGACCAGGCGAGAATTCATGGCTTGCTGGAAACCAGGGTCCTGACCTCCAAAGTCCACCTGCCCCGGGGCATTGTGGCCACTTCCCTCGCCGGTCTGGTTGGGGCCCATGGCACTGAGAGCAGTGTTGATGTTCTGGTTGGAGCCGGGCAAGAAGATGACCTTGCTGTTGGCGGACTTGGCCATGGCCTGCATGGCCTCGAGGTAGCGGATCTGCATGGCAGGTGCAGAGCTGAGGATGTCGGCAGCCTGGCGCATCAACTTGGCAGATTCGACCTGTAAGATAAGGTGTCAGCACAGAACCATTTCTCACAGTAGGCAGTTGGGGCGAGGTGCGTAAATCGTACCTCGGCCTTGGCGGCGATGATCTTGCTTTCACCGATACGCTTGCTCTGGGCGGCCATGGAGAGGGACTCCTGCAACTCCTGGCTGAAGATGATGTCCTTGATGAGCATGCTCTCGACTTGGACACCCCAGCCGGCGGCAACATCCTCAATGATCTCGCCAATGGACTGAGCAATCTCCTCGCGACGCTCAATTACGTCCTGCAGGACGCGAGCACCAACCACGTGGCGCAGGGTGGTCTGGGTGCGCTCTATGAGGGCCTGGCGGACGTTGGAGATGCCAAAGGCAGCCTTGTGGGGCGCGACGATGTGGTAGTAGATTACGGAGGTGAGGCGGAGGGTGACGTTGTCCTTGGTCATGCAGATCTGCTCGGGCACCTCGGTGATCTGGATCTTGACGTCGATCTGGATGAGCCTCTCGCTGAGGGGGTTGACCTTGACGAGGCCGGGGTCGACGGCCTTGTAAAAACGGCCGAACTTGGTGACGAGACCGACATTGCCCTGGTGGACGTTCTTGAAGGGGTTGGGGCAGCAGATGCAGCAGGGCACGGCGCCCATGGTTCCGATACAGGCACCGAGGGTGTTGACTGGGGAAGCACATCATGTCAGCGCGGGCCGAGCCTCGTCGCCGCTGTCACGCCTGGTCTTGCGCCGCAGCTGGTGAGGGCGGGGGGGGGAGACGTACTCATGCCGCCGTACCAGCCCTTGGGGTTGGAGTCGTCGCCGACGAGGGTGGCATAGCTGCGCTGCAGATCCTCCTTCCTGGGCGGCTGGACGGTCATCTTGGCCTGAGGCTGGAAGCCAACGCCGCCGAGGCCGTTGCTTTCGCGCTCCGGCTCGGGAGCCGCAGGCTTGGCGGTGGAGCTTTCGCCGTTGACAGCGGACATGATGGGTTCCGTGGACGAGGTGGTGGAAGCCGTGGCTGCTGTAGTCGAGGTATGCGATCGATCAAGGGAGCGGCCTGGTCGAGATGGAGGTGAGCCTTATGTGTGACGATGGCGGATGGATGATGGATGACGGACGCGATGTGATGGGATGGAATGGGATGGGATGGGGGCTCTTATTTAACAGCTATGTACGAGTATGGATGGTGGATGGATGGATGGATGGGTGTGTCTGACTTGGAGACTCCAGAATCGCCCCGTTGGTGAGACGACGGCACGGCCAACAATGGCCGAGAAGCTGCAGGCCACCTACGAGTAGCTCGCACCTACCGAAACAGCCAAACAGATGGTCGCTGGGGAAGTCGCCAAGGGACGCCGTCCACCGTACGAAATACGCTACGGCTCGGCAGCGCTTGGGCCGTGCGGGGCTTTGGTGGCTGAAGCAGAAGGAGCAGCACACATGGGAGGTGATTGCCTCGAGGAGGTGGGGGCGACGGTCGCTCGCAAGCCCCATCTTCCGCCCAGCTGGTCATACGACGAATGCGATGTCCAGCCAATATCGTGCCCAGCCAATATCGCACCGCAGCCCTGTCAGCCTCTTGCTTGCTTCTCTACGAGTAGCCTCTCCTCCGTCCGCCGCGCGACACGGCTTCAGTTTCGCATCACGTCCAAGGCTAGCTCGGGGCATTTGCGCCCCCAGTCGCCGTGGCTTCGTCGCAACTCGAAACGTTGGCGGCCGTCTCCCCTTTGCGATGCCGCTGGCAGGGAGCATGCAAGGACGATGTAAACGGACCGGGGTAACGTTTGCCGATCGCCCGGCTGCACAGGCAGAGACGAACAGCCCAGGCCCCTATGGAATCACGTCCCCAATGACGTGGTGCACCCCTGCCTTCCCCAGGACCGTGAACGTGACAGTTTGCACCGCCTCCACCGCCCACCCTCTTACTTCATCGCCGCCTGTTTGCTTGGGTTTTGGGCGGCGTGTTGGCTCGGCCTCGCCTTGTGTCATGATGACAATTCCTTTCCGGGAATTGCGGCCTGTGGAAACGCCCGACGAGTGGCGGCCTCGTTGGCTTCCAGAAACCCTGAACTTGGCCCTGGCTCAAGCACTCTCGAAGACGCGCCGATGCAGCCGAACGTGATGGCTGCCGAACCGCCATCGAGAACGTCAGAGCACGGCAACCATCTTCCGAGTGGCCCGGCACACCTTTTCCGCAAAAGCTTTTGCCCAAACGAGCTCCCTCGAGCTAGCAGTGACGTTGGTTCTCGCTCAGTGCCTGACGGGGCAGGCAACAAGCCGGGCTGACTTGGTATCCTGTTCCGGCCTCACCGGGCTGTGTCTGCGTCCGAGTCCCCACCACGATGTTCCCCAGCCGGGCGTTCAATTGCAACACCAGGTGTCCCGGGGTTGACAACGGACATCGGCAGGCACCAGATCGGCAGGCACCAGAATTTCGACGGCAAGACATTGGCTCTCTACCAGAGGAAAATGACCAATCCAGCCTATGCAGCGCCCATCTCATAGCCACGGGGTGGAAACGCATAGCCACGGCAGCTGGCCCACTGTACGAGTAGACGCCCTCCTTGGGGAGCCGGCCGGGGACCCTCGTATACGTCGCTGTCTTCTGGAAAGTTTCTAGGCGGCGGCTATGCGGTGTCGTTGGAATTACTTCATTTCGCAGAGCAAACTCGGCTGCCTGGTCTCCGCAGTCGCTTCGTCGTCGCGGGCGAAGTTACCGCAGTCCCCCTGTCATTAGCAAGGCGCAACTCGAGGCAGACAGAGGGCGTCACCATCACAGGCACGGGATCGCGACAGAGGTGACATTTCAAGTTTTGTTTTCCTGTTTTTGACTGCCACTCGTAACTTGCATCATTAATGGTCGCATTCAGCTGATGCTGTGGTATACCGCCAAACGTCTTGATATCTTACCCCCTTGCCTAATCTCTCATCGCCTCGCATCGCCTCGCCTGAGCCTCACTTCCGTGCTTCATTTGCGTCGTGCATTGTTAGCCCTGTACAGCGCACATGATTATGCGTATATGGTGGCACCATTCAAACTCATACACCGTAACTCCAACCATGGCTCATCTTCACTTCATCGGAGCTCGGGCTCGCGCATGAAGTCTGGAATCGTGAATGCCGTCTCCCCGGACTCGAGTCTCGCGGCAGCCAGTGTCCGGGCAATGTCGCCTAATCTATCGCCAAAATCGCCGTGGCCAGTGCTGAGATCGCCGCTCATGCCAGTCAAGTCCATGGTGTCGTCGGCGACATTGCCGCCCTCCCGGCCCGCACCCTGGGCCGCGTCGGCGTCAAAGGCGTATATCTTGATGCCGCGCAGGTGTGTGT
The DNA here is from genome assembly GCA_024340505.1 of Tolypocladium nubicola. Lineage (NCBI taxonomy): Eukaryota > Fungi > Ascomycota > Sordariomycetes > Hypocreales > Ophiocordycipitaceae > Tolypocladium > Tolypocladium nubicola. Next base: position 51,611 of record JALHCA010000211.1, read on the forward strand.
CCTTGCCGTTCTGGTGGTTCTCGAGGATCTGCATCTGCAGCACGTAAGAGACGAGGGTGTTGCCGTCGGGCTCGCCTCCCGCACCGGCGATGGGTACTTGCTGCCACCCGACGGGGCTGTCGAGGTTCATGGTGGCGAACTCGATGAGGTTGTTCTCGCTGGTGCCCGACTTGAAGACGATCTTGGTGGGCGTGTAGGACTCGTCCTCGTTGTAGTCGACGAAAAAGCGAATGTCGCGGATGCCGACTCGCTTGACAAAGTAGACGGTGAGCCTGTGCGGCTGGGGGCCATCGGACCTGATGAGGGTTAGCGTCCTAATGCTCAAGAATTGATGTGATCTGTCCACGAGAACATACTGCCAGTACTGCTTGAGGTCGTCGCTACGGAGCTCCTCGATGCCGCTGCCAGGCTTGTGGCTGCTCACGGTAAACTTGCCCAGGTTGGAGATTTCCTTGAGTCCAACCGTGGCAGGGTCAAACAGGAAAGCCGCCTCCTGTTCCTGGTCTTGGTCCTCGATGCTAGTGTCTTCGGCCTCGTACTGCTCCTGGGACAAGACCTCATCTTCGTCGTCGTCATCGTCGTCGTCGTCGTCGTAGGCCATGACGTTCATGTGGTGCTCCAGGCCGGCGCCGGCGCGAGCGATGCCCAGGACGCTGAGGTCCGGCTCGGAGCTCGAGTCGTCTGAGTCGAGCGGCATGCTGAGGCGGGTGTTTGCGCTCAGGTGCGTGGCTATAAAGGAGCCGGGGTCACAGTCAGTGTCCATTGGCTCGGCGGAGATTTCCTGTAGAGACCGCTCGAGTCGGTCCCGGTGAAGGTTCATCTGGTGGAGGACGGCGGAGACGTCCAGGTCCCGCTGGGTGAGGATGTGGTCGCGGTGCTCGAGGGCGTCTCGCAGAGCAGGCAGATTCTCCTTGTCTGCCGAGGGCACTGGCCGCCACGAGGGCTCTCTGCAGCCGACGAGGTCACCAAAGGGGGTGACGGACAACTCTTGTAGTGGGAGACGGGGGATGGGGGTTTCAGGCTCGGGGCCTTCGTAGATGGAGTCCTGATAGATGGGGAAGACAAACTCGTCTTGGAGAGGCGGGCTTGCCGGAGGGGTGGTAGGCCAGTCTCGGGCGCAAATCATTTTTTTTTTCTCTTCTTCCAAAGGAGTGTGTGGGTGTGTTTGTGAAGTCACGGGGTAGCGAGAAGGGAGTGGCGGGTTGGGTAGGCTTCTGTAGACTTCTAAACGAGCGGCATGGCACGGGTGTGTGTGTGGAGGACGTGAAGATGGCAAAAAAGATGGTGCAAAAACAGAAAGAAACCCAACGGCCGAGGAAAATGTGAGGAGGTGGAAGAAATGGCACCGAGGACAAGGGCACATTGTTCAGGGGAGAACCGAGAGGCGGGCTTGGACATCTGAACTTGCTCCAACTCGCAGCTCCAGCAGCAGCAGCAGCAACAACAGCAGCAGTAGTTCAGTGCCAGCGCTAGCCAAGGCCACGACTTCGGGCACGGCATCGGACGAAAGACTGGCAGATCAGCAACTCACATCGATGCAAGCGAAAGGGATGCAGGGGCGGGCCCGCAGCCACGGCGGGCGGCGACGCGTGGGCGCCCGGGTGGTGATGCGGTTGGTCGGGGGTTCTGTGCGTCTGCGCCAGGTTGTTGGTGGGCGTCACCTGCGGCTGGAGATGCTGTGGGCGATGCCGCTGGTGATGCTGCTGGTGATGCTGGTGATGCTGGGTCTCGGGCGTCCGCGCCGTCGCGGGAGCTACTCGTCCTCCGCCGGGGACAGCCGCCGCAGTGGCAGCATTGGCGGCAGCATTGGTGGCGGCGGCATTGGCGGCGACATGGCGGGCTCGTCTGGAGCCGCGGGCAATGTCCATGCTTTGGCTGCTGGGGGGACGGGGTTGACGGCTCGACGCCGTCGTTCACGTCGATTCGATCCAGCCAATCCGACTCGACCCGCCTCGCGTGGACGTCCAACGCGACATCACGTGATGCACTCTACGTCCTGTGTTGCCTCCTGCGTTGCCTCGACCGACGACAGCTCACCAGCATCATGCGAATTTGGCAACAACAAGATCGATTCCTTATACCAAGAGATGCAAGCTGAGCTCGATACTTTCCTGGCCAGCAGCAAGCCCTGTAGCCCGTGTTCTCCGGCACCACCACCACAACACTCTTCAAGTGGAAGCTTCGTAATGCGGATAACTACGCTGGCTCATCGCCGTCTCGTCCGCCGCATCTCCCGTATCTCGAGGCCTTCTTCCCACTGTCGCTGTTGCTGCCGCTGCTGCCGTTCCACGTGCGCCCGCCAGCTGTCGATCCACGACACCACCAAGTTCCGTATTATAACCGACAGGATAAACGCCATGATCCCCAGGATGCTGCCGAAGAAAAGCCCGAGGATGACGTGCGACATCGTCGCCCCCTCCCATGGCTTAGCCCCCTCCAATGGCCTGTGGCTGTGCCTCATCTTGCTGGAAGGGTAAAGTGCGGTCCTGCTTGTTTCTGGGGTAAAGTCCTGGGACAAAGACCGACTGTTGGTGGGCGAGTTTGCTGACGGTACCGGCTTGTGCTGCAGAACTGACTTGTCCAGGAAAGGTACTTGGATCCGAGTGGCAGAAGATGAAGCGTCTTTATACTGCAACAGCTTGCATTCACTGAGTGCAAGGTGCGTCACTGGCCACATCAGTGAATGAAATACATTGGTCACTCACCCGTTGCTGGCGGCAAACGCCCGAATGGCCCAGACGACATCACCCCTTCAGAGCGACGGTGCCCATGTCAAACACCAGTGAATGGCAAGAAGCCCCTTTGTCCCTACGTTCCTCCACCCCAGCCCCCCTACGGCGCCGGCAGAGGCCCCGAGCACAATAAAGGCGACTCGGGCCGCCGTGGAGGAGGTGTCGAACGTCCCGCGGCCGCCGCAGCGCGCGCCTCCTCCTCGCGCCGCGCCCTCTCGAGCTCCCACTCCCACATCCACGGCAGGTCCCTCATCTGGCGGCCCAGCATGAGCGCCAGCATCATGATGAAGGTGCCGTAGCCGACGGCGAAGCCGGCGCCGAACCAGATCCAGTGGCTGGGCGCAGCCACGTCGCCGTCTCCATGGTCCATGTCGCGCGCGTAGCCAGCCATGGATATGTTTCGCACGTTGCTGGATGTAGTAGCGAGTTGAGTGTAGATGGGTGTGGACGCCGACTTCCAGAGATCGAAGTTGCCGAGGAGAGGAGGCCGCCCTTGCGGCTGAGGCATGGTATTTATACGCCTGACGTGATGGTCGTGACGAGAGTATGTGTGGGTTGAGGCACACAGTACTACTGAGCCGTATCCGTGATTCAGTATTGGCTGAGCTTATCCTTGATCACCAAGGAGTCGGGGTGATTGGCTCCCGTCTCGCGACCACTCAATCAAATGCACAGCCGTCATACTCTTTGCTATAGGCAGTAATTTTTTTGGGCCTCGTCAGTGACTGTCAACAACTTTGATCCTATTCCTCTCACCGTATCAAGACCGCCATCATATATTTCTACTCCGTCCAGGCGAGTCCAAAGAATAGGGCGTTCGGGTATTCATCAATGGTTCAGTTCACCGCTCTAACTGCCTAATCGGATGATATTCACCGAGGAGCCATGCATCATTTACAGACCAGTTAATGAGCCACATACAGGCGGTCTGTATCGGCTCTGGACGTATACTCGGCCGGGATCTGCACCCCTGGCTATTTAATTGTGTCTGCTGCCCCGAAGTGATGATAAATTAAGTCCACTCCTTCTCAATTTCCTAAAAGCAGATTCTGAGTTATGAATATCTAGTGTTTATTCACCCAGATCTTTCCCCCTCGGGGGCAGCTCGACAGCTCCATCCCCCACATACACTTTTATACACAATCCCATAAGCCCCAGGAGGTTCCCCGGCCAGGGACGCCACTGTCCTATGTTTTCACCCGTCGTCGGCGTGCTTCAGCAGCCCCGGGTCAAACTCCTCGAAGCCAGCGTCCCCTTCCTCGTCCCCATCCCCGGCTCCATTCCACCAGGCATCCCAGCACAGGAACGCAATGGCCACGAGGGTGGCCAGCAGGCAGCTCAGCAGCATGCCGGCGAACATGCCCGTGAGGGCGGCGTTGGGCGGGCAGCTGCAGTCGCAGTCGCCGCGGCGAGTGTTGACAGGCATGGCTGGTGGAAATAGGGGGGGGCCGTGTGCTCCGTGTAAGCGAACGCGTTCTCAGCGTCAGTGGTCCCTATGTTTCGGGATTAAACCCTGGATGATATAGGGATATGCGATGATAGCTTACTCGTATGAGCGTCGCGGACAAAGGATACGACGAGTCTCTAGCTGGAGTGTAGAGGCTGTTCCCTGGCGTTTCGTGTCGTTGTTTGTGGTGCTTCCCGTTGCGTTTGTTCCGGCTCCAACCCCATCCATCAATCTTTGTTCACTTTTCATCTGTCTGGGAGAATGAAGGCTGAAGCTCCCCGTGAGCGAGACGACGGGAGGAGCCATTTACCTATACTACGTCTGACTAGCGACGTCCTGCTAGGCATGAGGCATATCTTCTTTCTCGCAACACACAGACCAGTATGCACACCTTACTCACGCCTCGCTTTGCCTCAATCGCAAGAGCCTCTACGAGTAGTCCTCCCCCCGTACCTTGGCTGGAAGCGGCGCCTCTCTTGTCCAGATGTTCATGCCGACCTTCTCCCCGCTCACGACCGGAAGCCCTGCGTGCAGCGTCCTCGGGTCCCCGGCGCCGGTGCCATCGACCAACAGGTTTTCCCAGTACACAGCGTTGCCCTCGGCCGGGCGAAACGTCAAGCCCCGCTCGCGCTCCTCGTCGCAGTCGACGAACCGGCACCAGCGCTCATCGCGCGGCGCGTCCAGCAGGGGGAAGTTGGTGCCGCCGCCCGTGACGTTGGCGGCCTTGACGTAGGCGAAAATGGAGCTCGCGCGGTTGCCGCCCTGCGCGGCGGTGGCGTGCGACGCCGCATCGGTGAACCAGTCCGTGTGGAAGTGGTAGCGCTGACCCGGGCCGTACTTGACGAGCTGGATGGGCTCGAGGTGCGAGGCGGGCGTGTCGAAGCCCTGCATGGCTAGGGCGCGGTCCTCGATGCAGCGGACCACGGCGTCGCGCTCGACGGCCGTGGACTGCGAGGTGCGAACCGAGTGGATGGCCGAGTCGCCGTTTGCGCCTTGAACGGCCGAGTGTTTGAATTGCCCTTGCCTAAACGTACTGTGGGTGAGTTGATCTGTGCTCCTCATGATAAGACAGAGTGAGCATCCGCATACGCCAAATGTTGCAGGTGAGCCCGCTCGTCGGCCGTGAGAAAGCCCTCCAGGTACATGACCAGCGGCGACCTGCTCACGAGATGAACTACGTACGGCGGGTGCTCGCAGGCGTATTCAGCCGAGGGTTGCTCTCCAGAAAGCCGGACTTGATCGTGAGTATCCGCCGCAGCAGCGAGACTCAGCGCCGCAGCCACGGCAACAAGGTGTTGTAGGCCGACCATGGGTGATTTCCAGCACACGCAGGCTGTATCCTCTCTCAATCAGCTCGATTGCCTCGTTGAATGCGACTGCCCGTGGTTTTAATCCCATCGACGGCCCGCGCGCTCGGGGCGGAGGATGAAACATGGCCCTCGGACCTGGGGTTGTGGCGAAGCGCGGCCCCTGCGCCCGGTGGCCACGGTATGGCGACGGAGGGTCTGGGCGATGAGACGATTAAAGACCGAATGAGCGCCTCCATTTGGGGTCGCCCAAAATATCCAGCTCCGATTCATACTCGTACGACTTACGACCCCAGCCATGAAGTTTCTCAGTCCCGTGACGGTTGGGTTGTTTGCCGTCCATGCTTCCGCTTGGAAGCATAGCGATGCCGTCGAGCTGAGGCAGCAGCTCTCACAGAATGACTATACGCTTGTGGCTTGTGAGTCGAACCGGAGGAGGAACCACTTGGAGCCCACAGTCCACGCTAATACTCGACCACAGTTGTCGCGGTAAGTCGATGACGAGAGACGGCATCGGCGCTTGCCTGTCGCGCTGACACTCAAGTGCCTCATGAGCAGCCCGAGACGTGAGTTGGCCCCGTCATCGCGTCGCTAAACTCGGCCTGACGCCTCGCCAGCAAATCGAGCAAAGCGCTGCTCCCGGAATGGGAGGCGATCCGAGGGGACGTGACGCTTCAGTCCGTCGACTGCTCTGCGTCCCGCGACCTGTGTGCCGAGCTGGACGTCGCGTCCTTTCCAGCTATCCGCATGTATCAGCGCGACGGACCCATGCTTCGATATCGCGGGCCTCGGAAGGCTTCATCGTAGGTCTGCCGTCGATCCTCCTTACCTGACCTGGCTGACACCGCCGCAGCATCACCTCGTTCCTCGGACGCGTCCAGCGACCCGTCGTCACTTTCCTCAACAATGAAACCATCGACAGCTTCCCCACGATGGATTCCGTCGTCTTCGTCGCCCATCTCCGCAACGATGACGACTCGCTCCTCGCACGCTTCTCCTCCCTCGCCGCGGCCTACCGCGACCGCCACACCTTTGCCGTCGCGCAGGGCATCCTCACGGGGCCCAGCACCCTCCAGTGCCACAACAACATCGACGGCGAGGAGCACTTCCAGACGGAGCTTGACCCCGTCGGCGCCCTCGAGGCCTTTGTCGCGACGTGCACAGAGCCGCTGATCCCGGAGCTGAGCCGCCGGACGGAGGTCAAGTACACGCAAGTAAGAACGGGCAGCCTTCGTATGCGTCGTGACGGGGGAGGATGGACGCTGACGGGTCGGTTGACGCAACGATGATAGGTGGACAAGAGCCTAGTGTACTACTGCAGCGATGCCGAAGCCGACCGCGAGGCGTACAGGGCGACGGCGAAGCCGCTGGCCAAGACGTATCGCGAGTACCTCCAGTTCGTGACGGTCAACTCAGGCGAGTACCCGGAGATGCCAGGCACGCTCGGCATCGCGTCCCGCATCGGGCTCGCCGTCGAGAACCCGCACACCGGGAAGACGTTTCCCTACCGAAATAGCAGGAGCAACAGCAGCGCGCTGACGGCGGCCGAGGTTGGGGAATTCATCACCGATATCTCGCAGGGCAAGGTCGAGGCGTGGAATGGCGTCTTTGAGGCGGACCAAGAGCACCAAGAGGCGGCGGCGGCGCACGACGAGTTGTGAAGGAGGCGTCATTAGGCGCCCACCACGAAGCAGTGAGGCTTGGTACTCGTACCTGGGAGCGCTCACGAGCGTGCTGACAGACGCAGCCGTGATTGGGCGGGCCAAAGATCAGCCCGAGGGACGGCGTCTGACCCAGACGCTCTCGGTCTGTGTTCAGCACTCGTACGAGATGCTGCGCTTTACCTATGTACATTGTCTGTACGGAGTACACGCAGCGGTTATTTGTCGTGACGGGAATGCTGGTGAAGAGGCCAGGTTCGCGCTGTCGCACGTCGCGCTCCTTTAGTGGGCACCGCGAGGGACTGGCATGCCAAGAGGCCACTGCACAAGTAGGGATGGGCCAAGCGTGTGGCAACCAAACAAGCATTTTCTTGCAGACAAGGCTTTAAGCTACGGGCTATTCCGTACGTACGAGCATGAAGTACAGCCGGCAGAATAATGTGATGGTTGGGTTGGATAAAAATAAACCTCCAAGCCATCAAAGGCTTCCCGCGGGCTAACCGCGTTCGTGTTGGACTGGAGGGTCTCGTATTCATTAGCCGGTCGGTTGGCTCGCGTCCAAGCCTCGTCAGCAGGATTGAAAACATGGCCAGTCCCGCGGGTTTGTGTCGCTTCTCGCATAAAGAGCCTCGGATATAGTCTAGAACCAAGGGAGAGCCCGACGTGGCAGAGGTGGGCGAGGTGGGATAGCGACGCAAACCGCTTGGACAGTCCTCGTCTCATGCGACCGCTAGCACAAAGAGCACTGGTTGATCAGCGCGAGGCCCAAACGGAGTCCGCCTATGCTGCTCGCAATCAATCCGTGTCCCCCTTTTCTGCTGGCGCTGTACGAAGCAGCGGTGCTGGTGCTGGTGGTGCTGGTAGTGCCAGCTGGTAACTGCTAGTCAAGCCACAGCTGCAACGAAAGGCGGGTCTCACCTGAGGTGACCTGCAACCTGCTGGAGCGGGCACATCGGACGGGCGATTGGACCTACTGCCTACTTCGTACCTATTCGCAAGTCGCAGGTCTGCGTGGGTGCCACGGACTCAGCGCCTTCATCATACCTCGCCTCGCCCAGGCTCTCGTCTCGATCGAAACGCTCCTTTGCTCGCCGTGCGCACGTACCGTGGCGACGCCTGTTCTTGACCACTCTGGATGGCTGACGTCGCGCACGTCCACTGAAAGGAGTGCAGGTCCGTCGTCATCCGCGCTCCACTCCTCGCCGCAGACCAGACTCTAGCCCAGGTGTCCTCGCCGCTACGCCCACCTCTTCTCCCCATCAAGCACCCTTCTTCGCTCTCCCTGCCGTTGCGTCGTCGTGTCCTGGCAGCCGAGCGCAATAGAATGCCCGGCATCTTGGACAAGAAACCCCGACGGTCGTCTGGCACATTCAGCATGCTTGCCCCACGGGTGCTCTCCCGGCGCTCCGTCGTCATCCTCTGCGTCTTCAGCGTCTTCATCGCCGGCCTCCTCGTCACCTCGAGCCGGCTGGGAGGCGTCTGCGAGGACGGCAGCTACTGCGACCTGCCCAACCTGCGCAACAAGCTGCCGCCCTTTGGCGGCGCCGACCCTCCCCACCGCAACAAGCCGCCGCCGCATCCCACCGGCGCCGGCTCCTCCCAAGAGACCGGCGGCTCCGGGGCCGACCCCGAGTGCGCCGGTTTCCCCGATACGTCTAACGTCTTGCTCATTATGAAGACGGGCGCCTCCGAGGCCTACGGCAAGATCCCCAACCAGATCATGACCAACCTCAAGTGTCTGCCCGACTTCATGTTCTTCAGCGACATGGCGGAGGAGGTCGCCGGCTACACGATACACGACAGCCTCGACACGGTCCTGCCAGAGGTGAAGCTCAAGAACAGCGACTTCGACCTATACCATCGCCAGCGCAAGTGCCCCACCGACCAGGAATCCTGCAACAAGAACCACAAGGTGGGCGAGGAGGCATGGAACCTGGACAAGTACAAGAACATCCACATGGCCGAGAAGACGTATGCGATGCGGCCCGACTTTGATTGGTACATCTTCGTCGACGCCGACACCTACGTCGTTTGGCCGACCATGATGAAGTGGCTGCAGCAGCTCGATCCCAGGGACCCCCACTACGTCGGCAGTGTCGCCTATGTCGCCAACTTCCCCTTTGGACATGGCGGCAGCGGGTACTTTGTGTCCCAGGCCACCATGAGGAAGTTTTTCAAGGGCAAGACGGGCGTCGCAAACAGGTGGGACGAGCGCGTGACCAAGGAGTGCTGCGGCGACTACATGTTCTCGCTGGCGCTCAAGACGGAGACGGAGATTGCTGTCAAGAATGCGGTAAGTGAATGGAGCATTGGTTGGCTGCCTCGCCAGCCTCACGGAGCCACCGTCGCTAACCGCGCTGCCTGCAGTGGCCGACCATTAACGGTGAGAAGCCGCACACCTTGCCGTACGCCGAGGACGAATGGTGCCAGCCCATCGTCACGATGCACCACGCCAGCGCCCAAGAGGTGTCCGAGCTATACGCCTTTGAGCAGGAACGAAACTTTTCGTACCCGATGCGCATCAAGGATCTCTACCACCGCTTCGTCGAGGACCGGCTGCGGCCGACACGAACCGACTGGGACAACCTGAGCGACGACGTCTTCTACCTGAACAAGACGGCGTCGAAATACGCCGATTGGGAGCTGAGCCGCGCCAAGTCGGAGGACCTGTCGGCGCTCGAGATGGCGGCTCACCATAGCTTCGATGACTGCCGGAGGGCGTGCCAGAGCCTGGACGAGTGCTTCCAGTACCGCTTCCACAACGGCATCTGCGCCGTCAGCCGCACGATCAAGCACGGCAACCCGACCAAGAAGGAGAAGGAGGAGCGGTGGGCGTACCAGAGCGGGTGGAACGTGAAGAGGATCCGGGAATGGGTCCAGTCGCACGAGGACTGCGGGGAGGTTGAGTTTCCCGTCAAGAAGGGATGGCTGAGCTGAGTAGCCCGAGGCTCGATACCCGACTCGTCAACTGTGGCCCGAACAAGGTGTCTCTGGCCTGGATAGACGATGAGTCGAAGGTGGCAGCGAGAAGTTATACCATTACATAAAGAGGAGGGACGAGATGGCGGCGACTGGGTTGTGACTGTTTGTCGCAACCGCACCAAACGACTTGCATCAGCCTCGGCAGGTCGGCAATGAGGTTTGCTCGGCCGGTGGAAGAGTGGTCAGGAAGTGTGAGGAACCAGACCTCGAGACGGCGCATCCAAAAACATTGGAAACGGACAGGACGGCTTTGGCCTCGCGGGGAACGACGGTCTGGTCCAGGCTGGGTACGGCGTTCTGGGAGTTTTGCTCACGCACCCGATGTACGGAGGAACTGTGGCGGCATACACCTGGAGAGTACGATGGAAATTGTATAAACATGCAGGATATTACGAAGCTACAACTGCAGCCAAGCCTTTTGCCATGTGGCATCGTAGGTACGGACGACACGGGAGACACCGTCTCAAGACTCCCAGGATAGCATGCGGCAACGATCCGCACGAGCGCAGCGCGCAAGGCCGGCTTGGCCCGCCCGTCTCGTGGGCCAAATTGCACCTGATGTCATGGGCGTGGGAGCGTCTAATGAAGCCTCCATCAGCGCCGGCACCACCCCCGGCCCCGGGTGGTGCTGCCCGTATTCGCTCCTGCGCGAAGGAATGAGAGCACTCGAGCCGCGCGCGGAACATGGCGTCGTCGAGCGATGCGCCTCGTCGTCGGGCCTGCCTGCTGGCCGTGCCGTGACGTGCCGTGACGTGACGCGTGTGTCAGCGTGACGCCCGTCATGCTCCGGTTGCGACGACGAGACGACGACATCTCAAGCCACACGGACATCGGACCGGGGGGGGGAGGGGCGGGCGCCAAGCGCACCCACGCGCCCCTGACGAACGCTACTATGCGCTGGGGCATGGAGCCCGCCCCGGGGCAATCACACGGGCAAGCCGTCCCGTCCACGGGCGTCCCAACCATGGCCTTGGGCGTCCAAATCAAACGCGCATTGTGCGGCCCCCGTCGTCGTACCGCAGCAGCCCGTAAACCCACTCCTGGATTTCGCGTCGGGCAATGCGCACGCCCCCGGCGTTGAATCGCGACCGCCGCCGCCGGTCCTCGTACTCTGCACGAAGAAGCGTCCGTCGTGGTCCTCGCCGCGGGGACTGCGCCGACTTCTCAGCGGCCGCGACGAGGCTACCGGCCCGTCTGGAAAGGCGCCGCCCCGCTGTTACCCACCACCCCTCCCCGCCAAATTTCCCGCCGCACCCCCTACAGCTCCTCGACAGCTGCTCGCTGTGCTCCGTACGAGAAGGTCACTCGCAGCAGGGTGCGTCGGCTGCCGGCCGCTGGTCGAATGGGCGGCTGCATTCACCCCCCCTACTTTACCCCTTGGGACCCGCTAAAGGGAGACTACGCACTCCCGCTTCTACCCAGCGGCAGCTCTGCTCTCCCTCTGGGTTGCCATAAACGGAATCTATGATACTTCGACTGCCGCACCACGCCTGCCTCTTCTCCTCCTCCTCCCCCCCCCTCTCGATAATACCGTTTCTCGTCCTCGCTTGTCTTCGCTTCAGCGCGAGCATCTTTCCGAGACTCTTTCTCTCCCCCCCCCGAGCAGTTTATCCAAGCAGAGCATTCTCCAGCAAGCCAAACAGCCTTTTCTCTGCTTCATCGTCGCCCTCTCGCCGCCCGGCCCAGTCCATCCCATCTCGCCGCTCCCCGTCGCCGCCGACAAGCACCACCTTCGCCATGACTGACGCCGAGCTCGATCGCGACTGGCAGCCCAGTGGCCGCCGCCCCCAGTCGTGCGTGTCTATCCATTGGGACGTTCCGGGGAATATACTGACCTGGCAACCCTTCCAGGACCATTGCCCGCTCCTTCTCCGCAGAGCTCATGGACATCTTCCGCATCGAAAACTCCCTGACCGACCTGGACCGGCAAGTCGACAACAGGTACGCCCGTCCCTGACACGCATCTCGCCGCCGCCGCCGCCTCTGTTGTTCGCTGCTGACCTGTCCACCCCAACCACAGGAGACAGAACGTCGGCAAGACCAACCAAGAGCTCGCCGACATCGAAGCGCGCATCCGTGAGATGGAGGACCGTCTCCGCCGCAGTCGCCAATCCCGCCCTAATATCCAGGCCGTCGCCGACCAATCCTCCCAGAATCGGGCGGACGCACCTCCGCCGCCCCCAAAGGATGACGGCAAGTCGCGGTCGCGGCCCGGCACCGCGCGCGCCGCTCAGCCGGCCCCCAACTCGGGGAACATGCCCCCGACCCCCGGGGCCAGCGAAGGTGAATACCACGTTGTTACCCGAGCTGACTTGGACGAACGCCCCCCGCTGACTTGGTTTCCTTTTTGTCTGGACACTAGATGGGAATGGCGAGGAATGAGCCACACCGACCTGCTACGCGTTGCGCGCCTCCCGATACCTCAGGAATAGGGGCCACCAAAGCAGCCCACGCCGCGCTGGGCATATATAACCGCCTCGTCTTTTTTATTTATTTAATGCTTGGGCAGGGAGACCAGGGATACACGCAATACCACTACAGAATTCCCCTTGTTTTTTCGTCGCTCGCTATTCGACGACGCTCCCCGGCGTTCAACAGGCACCACGGACGGACTCATTTTGTTTCTCACAACACGAGTAACACCAACCGCGCACAGGCCGACTCTTGATATCAGTTGCTTCTTCCCATTTTCGGCGACTCGGGTCCCTTGGCCATCTCTCGCCATACATCTTTACTAATTTCACCGGTGGAGGGGAGACGACGTCTTTCATCTTGTTCGGCGAGGATGAGGGTCGATTGGGTGGGCGCGGCATTGGCGAGATGAAGGTACATGGGGTGTTGATGGGTTGAGACGCGGCCGGTGGTCCCGTACTTCGCACTTGCGGCTGGGGTCGACAGCTGTTACCCCGCGGCCGCTCTGATGCGACCCGCAGCTGGTGAGACTCTTGAATTGTACATATCATTTCCAGGATGATGGCAATGGTCACTGCTTTCTCCGCCAGCACACGGATACTTGCTGCCTTGCTTCTTGTTTGTTTGTTTGCTGTCTGCATATCTGTCTGTCTGTCTGACTACCGCGATACCCGAGCTTTGACGGCCAACGCAGACGTGAACTCTCCTACTTGGCCACAGAGAAGCCCGATGCCACTAGACGATACCATGTGCGTCGGGCTATCCGTCTTCGTTATTACCTGCGCCCTAGAATACATAGCAATTTCCCGTCACCGCCCAAATGGTCATCTACGTTACATCGCGCAAAACCTTGTTGGCAAAGCCGACCCGTCCCTTGTCCAGGTCAAAGGCCACAAACAGCGCCTTGAGCATCACGTCGCCCAGAATGGCAATGCCGTCGAGCTGCCCGGAGCTCTGCATGCCGCCCCAGCAGATGGACGGGTCCTGCTCCGTCGGCCCATAGTTGAGGTACCGGCCGGGGATCGTGAGGACGTGCTCCGTGCCGGGGAGCTTGAACAGGAGGTTGGGCAGCTTGTCGCCGATATGACAGGGGAAGCGGTACGAGCCGTGCGTCGCGGGCGAGGTCTGCACCCCTGGAACCTGGTGCCAGTACTTGCTGACCAGAGTGTCGGGCATGAACATTAGCGAGGTGCCCGTGTCGACAATGGCCTCGAACTTGTGGTACATCCACACGCTGTGATTGCCGGTCCACGCCGTCAGGTCCAACTCGACGGCCCAGTGAGGGTTCTTGGGGTCGCTCTGCAGCCAGGTGAGATTGTCCGAGGCTAGGCTCTCGTTTACATGCCCAAAGTCGAAACGGCTGGTTGCATTCTTTCGCAAATCAACTGTAAACACCGGTTCCTTGAGTTGGCGCCTGAGGATGGAGAGGAAACTCGGCTGAGGCGGCTGGATATTGTTCTTCAGTAGCTTGGCGAGGCCCATGATGCCACTGAAGCCCGTCTCCATCTCAAAAGTGTCGGATACAAACGCAGCCGATTCGATCAAGGCGTTCTTGACCTCGAAGTCGCCCAGGCGAAGCACGTCGCTATAGACGATGCCGATTGCGTTACTATCATCGGCTGCAACGTCGTCAGAGCACGCGAGACAGGCGGGGGCACAGGCAGACACTCACCGTAGCGGATGTTCCACATGGCATTGTCAATCTTGTTTGCGGAGGTTGACACATTCGGGTTGTATCGTGGAGGCCAGGGGCCATGCTGATTGATACGATATCTGGTGTCCATGGACTGAACCCACCTAGAGCACAGTCAGCGTAGGCATTCCCTGCTTGGCACGTTGGAAACTCACACGTCCGAGGATCCAGTGTCCAGGGCCATCTTGACCTTTTGCGGCGGAGTTCCGATCTCGACTTCGGCGACGTAGACCTCGTCGTGGGACATGGGCTGGACGTCGACCTGGCTCTCTTCTCACGCGTCAACTGCCGATTCACACAGGTCGCGGTTGAGCTCACGACTTACCGCCTTGGGCCAGAGAAAGCATCTTGGAAGAGCCCTCCGGGACGCCGCTCCCCCACTTGCTGTGGGCGGCCGCCCAGTCCTTGAGATAGTCACGCTTGTGGCTCTCCTTCCTGGTCGCCTCAAGCGAGAAGCTGCTGCCGCCCGGGCCCGGAGGCTCGAACGGGGCGGCGACGACCGCAGAGAGGCCTGCCAAGCCCGTAAGCAGAAAGGTGAGACGACGCATTCTTGCGGCCAGGGCGTGGACGCGTCGTGGGCAGAAGTGAGGGGGGAGAAAACGAGCGTCGTTCAAGAATCGGCAACGAGCGTGAGATGTAGAGGACAGAGTCTCGGCCCTGTGCAGGCGCAAGGTTGGACTTTTATTGCCGCACAGACAATAGGACGGGCGACAAGAATAGAAGAGAGGGGAGCCTGAGGCCAGCAGCTGGCAGGGGAAATGTGCAGTTGGCAAGACGGGATGCAGAGGCTGGTCGGTGAATCAGGGCAGGCGGCAACACTCGTAGTTGCTTGGGCATCATACCCACCGTAGGGGCCACCGCAGGGACCAAAACCACCTCGAGGCAGTGCAGATGCCTTTAGTAGGCATCCCATATTAGCCGTGCGAGGCATCATGAAAGCCCCTTGAAGCAGGTTTTGCGAATCTCGTTCGAGAAAGCCAACACAGACTGGAGCCTCGACCGAGCACGTCGGCGCCCCCAGCTGACGGGACACGGGCCAGAAGCCCCCGTGCAACATGGCCTATTTCTTTGTATCCCGCAGCATCGGTCGTCACAAAGGGGGGTAGGGCGCTTGTTCGTCTGAAGAGTTGCACCGGCTCGCCGCAGGAACCGGGCCACGCACTACAACAGACGCACGGTGCTTCTCTTTCCAAAAGGTACTTTGTAGCAATAACAGATGTACGTGGTGAGGCCATTCTATCTCTCAGTGTCAAGTTGAAAGCTAATGTTGTTTCTCAGGGTCCCATGCGCCGGGTTGGCCATCGTCAGTATACAAATTCATTGCGACCCAAAGATGCGACACCACCACGTCGCACGTTCTATGCAACGGGAATGGCTTGGTGGCTCGCATTTGTATTTGCACCATTAGAGCCTGCCATCCAACTCTGATCGATCCTGACAGCCCGCCATCTCATGCTAGCACAGCATTCAGGCACCAACCTCACCCCAAGGCACCCATGTTGGAATGATCTTAACTTCAATGCACATTGTTCTATGTTCTATTGTATATACCAGCAGGAGCATCAACCGCAAAGCGTCACTACAGCTCATCATGCTTTTGCTTGCCCCCCTCATCCCCCTCCTTCGCCTTCTCCTCCTCGGCGTCCATCTTCTTGATCTTTTCAAACATCTTCTCCAGCTCCTCTTCGGACAGACGCCCACTGCCGTCGCCGAACTTAATCGTGCTGCTCGGGTCCTCGGCGCTCTTCGTCTTGGACTTCTTCTTCCCGCTCGCGCTCTTGCTTGGCTTCTTGGCCTTGGTCTTCATGTTCTGCACGGCCTTGAGTGCCAGATCCATGCCTGCCTTTTCGACTTTCTGGCGCTTCGCCGAAATGTCCTTGGAGAGAAGGACGGGATCGGCCGTCAGAGGGAGACCGTCTTGACGAGACTCGATGTCGCTGAGCCAGTCCAGGGTAGACTTGTAGAGGGCGTCAATTTCGTCGAGATCTTCCTTCTTGTAGGGAGGCGGCACGGGCACCGTCTCCTTCTTTGCATCCCCCGTCTTGACCTTGCTGTCGTCATCCTCCAAGCCATCGAAGTCGCCGCTTGGTGTGGCCGAAGAAGCGCTAGAGGTGGCAGACGACTCAGCAGGGATGGCTGACGCAAGGGAAGCTTGCAACTCTTCGAACTCGGCGATTTGCTTGCGCAGACCGCTGATGAAGTGGGTGGTCTGGTTCAATACATCCTTGAGTGAAGAAACGAGCTCAGGTCGCATTGCAGCTTCCTCGACCCTGGTTTGGATGGGAGCAACAAGATCCTGGAGCACCTTGAGCTTCGCCTTGAACTCTTCCTTAGTCGCCTCGCCGCCATCCTCGTACAGCCAATCGCTGATCTCGCTCGCTTTTTTGGCCAGCTTCGCCCGCTCTTTCTCGGTCGACCTGGAGACGAAATCCTCCCCCTCGAGAAGATCTCGCACCTTGTATGTGAAGGCCTCGAGCTGGTTGAGTGCCTCTTCCCGCTGGAACCTCGCCTTATCGGAAGCCGCGAATGCCTTGAGTCTATCCTTTACCTTGGCCAATTCAGCTTTGGGTAGAGGAGGCACTCCGGCCTTCTCAAGGGTAAAGTCCACTGGGATCGAGACGATTTCCCTCTTCTTAACTTCGGCCTTGGCTTCTCCGCTGGGCTCGCTGGCTTTCTTCTCAGACTCGGAGGGTGCTGGGGACTCGGTCGCGTCCGTCGACGATGAAGCGGAAGACGACTTGGCGTCATCCTTGAGAACCTCCTCAGAACCCTCGGAGCTCTCGGCCTCGCTGCCCTCCTCTCCGCCCTTAAGGGGCTTCTGGTCTTTCTTGCCAAAGCCGAACAAGTTCTTCATACCGCCCACGAAGCCGTCCTTCTCAACTTCGGCTTCGCACTCCACGGCAGCCTTGACAACTTGGACCTCCCCATTGTCCGAGCTCAGCTTTACCGCAAGCTTGAATGCAATGTCGGTCTCGATACAGGATGGATATCGCTCCTTCATCGCGGCAATGGTCGCAGTCAAGTTCTTGGTGGCCATGACCTTGGTCTCCCTGTCCTCTGACCCGACTTGTTGGTAAAAGGTGGCCGAAAAGTCATTCTGCTCGGTGAAGGTCATCTCCTTGGCGGGACCACCCATGGGGGAAGCAGCTGTCCAGAGGCGCTGACGTTGCGGCTTCTCATTGCTGCTTATCCACTTCAAGCCGGACTGGTACATGGGGCCTTCCGAGATTCTGATCTCCTTGACACGAAAGCTGGGGCTGAGCTCGGCGGCGCGGAAACCGGCACCAAACACAGCAGCTTCATCCGCGTTGACGTTGGATCGAATCTTGTCCGACGAGCCAGCCACCTCTTCAAGCGCCTTCTGAACGAACGGAGTTCGAGACGCGCCGCCATGCAAGATGATAGAAGTTAGGTCACCCAGGTCGATCCCGGACGCTTTGATGGCGTCGTCGATGACAATGCCGACTCGTCCGGCATGGCCCTCGGCCATGGCCTCAAAGTCGGCACGCGCGATCTTGTACTTGAAGTCGACATCCTCGTACAGGCCCTCGAAGCTTGCTTGCGTGTTCTGGTTGGCGCTCAGGACGTGTCGAAGACGCTCAGCCTCCTTGGAAATCTTCGCCATGGCGCGACCGTGAGACTTGACACCTTCGGCGGTGGCAGCGATCTTCTTGGCCCCCTTGGACTCGACAAACTGAGAAACCATGTCATCCATGATGAGATAGTTGAGAGAGTCGCCACCAAGGGTCCTGTCCCAGCCGCTGCCAAGCACCTGCACCTCCTGAACGGTCTTGTTGAACTTGCCAATATCCTTGACGGTGCGGCTCTGGAACCGCATGACGGTGGCGATGGTTGAGCCAGCGCCCATGTCGAAGACCATGTGGTATTCTGGCTTGGCGCCTTCGTTGATGTTGGGAAACTGCCTGCTCGTGGCGTAGTTCAAGCCAACCGCGAGACCATCGCTGATGAGGCTAAGGACCTTCAAGCCAGCCAGCTCCGCAGCGGTCTGCACCGCTCGCTTCTCCTCGGTAGTGTAGAAGGGGGGCACGGTCAAGACGATGGAGCGGACCGAAGAGCCGTCGCCGGCCGTGAGCTCTGCATTCTTCTGGACGCTCTGCAGCTCCATGGCCAGTAGTTCCTCGACTGTCCAAGGATCCTCCTGCGGCGTCATCGTATCGCTCTTGAACGCAGCGGTTCCGCGGCTGTTATGCGCCTTGAGCTGCAAGGCAGGGTGCCGAGCTGCGTATTCCTGGACGACGGCGTCGCCGATGGGGAGGCCCAGGAGGGTCTTCAAGTTCGGGTAGACTTCGCCGGGGAATCTCGCGGCAATTGCCATAGCATCCGCGCCATATAGTCTTTCGGGAAACTGGCCCTGCTTCGGTGCGGCCTTGGAGGGCTTGAATGCGACAGCCGACGTCTCCTTGCGCCGCGAGTCCTTGGTGAGGACGATCTCGAGGGGAATGCCGGGCTTAACGAGCGCCGCCGTTATGTATTCGGTTCCCAGATCGACGCCCAGTACCGCTGCCGCAGCGAAGATGTTGGCTGAGAGAAAGAAGACGGCTCCGAGGAGCATCGTCAACGGCGAAGGCCGTCGCGAAAGGGCCATGGTGATGGGAATTTGTATGCGCTCTCAGCGGCGCATCGAACTCGACGACAACCAGACGGAACTGGACAGAGCTGGCGCAAATAGCCCAGCAACAAGGAAGAGTATAGCGCTCCCGGAGGGGGGGAGAGTGATGGAGCGAGAGAGAGTCGGAGTACTGTGAAGGTTATTGGATCTTGTACTAACTGACCCAGGAAAATCGCCCGAAAGGTTGATGTGGCCTTATTACTACCACCCTGGAGCACGGTCGGTTTTGGCTGGTCAATTCAAAGAGGACAACTTGCAGCGATCGTCCACTGTGTGACGTTGATCCCTGGCCAGCTAGTGGCAAGGCTAACGGTGCGATAAGACCGGCAACCCCCACAACGGCCCCGATAAGGGTTTGGTGGGGCCCGAGGCTGACGGTGATGGCATCACGTCTCGTCAACTATCTACGGAGTATTACTTCGTGCTTGTACAGAGCACATTGGACAGCCTGGGGCGGCTTCGCCTCGCATGCATATGGCCTGATGTAGGCAGAAGATCGTGGAATCATTCCCTGTTGTGTATACTTTTTGTACATTCGCCTTCGCTCTCCATGAAAGCGGTCGCTCCAGCAAGATACGCGCAGAGACCGCGGACAGCTTATGTCGCCTCCCCCTCGCCGCCCAAGCCATGAGTTCCGGAAACGACAAGCTCGTAAAGACTAATGCAATGCCCAAAGTTCCCTCAAATCAGCCCCGCCGAGCCGGCCGAAAACCTGGTGAACGCCGCCATGACATGATGTACAATCGCTTCCGAGACATGCTGGGAGAAGAAAGGGAGCAGAGTCTGACCACGGGCCGCCGGCAGGTGCTCTACGACTCTTCGTTACGACGGGGGCCTCGGGAGGGCACTCCGCCATTGCCGCGGCCACGACCACGGCCACGACCCTCCCCACGGCCCCGGCCGCCTCGGTACTCACCCCGACCCCGACCTCGCCAGGTGCCTCCCTCGCGTTCCTGTCGGCTGCGGTTGCGCTGCACTTGGTGGAATCCATCGTTTACATCAGCAGCTGCGGGGGCCGGCTACACGCGGCAGTTAGCATAGGCACATCCGGCAGCAAGCGGGCACGCGAACCCTCACCTCAGGAATAGGGTCAGGCTGGTCGTCGGCCCAGGACTGAGTGTTGGTGGCCGCGGCAGGCGTCGCGGTCAGTCCAGTCTCCGTCTCGGTCGGGTCTCGCGGGACCTTGAGGTCAACCCACTCCTGCGAGATGGACATGTTGTTATCGCCGTCCCATTGGCTCTCGGCGACGGCGTTGGCGGCATCGTCAGAGACGTTGGCATTGGCAATGCCGTTCACGGCAGGTGTCTCGGAAGCATGTCCATTGACGAGGGCAGTGTCCCCAGCATCAATCTCCGTCGCGGCGGCGTTGACCATGGTGGGATCGGAAGCCACCTCCTTTGCCGACACTGCCTCGGGCTGCGCAGCCTCAGTGTCGAAGGGTGTCTTGTACTCGCGCGCAAGAACCTTGACATTGGAGTCTGTCATTTTGTTAGCCACTGCGGGATCTTGGTTGCAGTGGGCGAGGACAAACAGGTAGTCTGCAGCTGCTCTCCAGGCACGCTCAGAATCTGATCGGTAGAACCTTCAATCAACTTCAACATGGAGGAAACTGCGCTTTCATCCCCAGTATAGATTGCCAGCAAAACACCCTCGATGGCCTGGCTCTCGTCCGACTCGGGGTCTTTGGCTTCCTCGCGACGATAGGCAGCGAGGCGAAGGAATTGAGACAGGGTGAGGAAGTTGTCCTTGAGTGACTTCTTGAACTCCTCCCTTGCCTCGCTGACGGCGTCGGCCTTGGCCCTTTCCAGCGACTTCTCCCACTCTGTCTTCTCGGCCACGGCTCGGGCGCGGTACTGCTCATGGACCTTTTGGTACTGAGCAAGCTGCTCTTCGAACTGTGCCACCTGGGCCTGCAGGGCAGGCTTCTTCTGGATCTGTGCCTTCTGGTCGGCGTTGATGACCTTGGTGGCGACCAGTTCGTCGAGGGACTTGCCAGCGTGCTGGATCAAGAGGGAGTCGGTCTTGGAGGCATTGGTCTAGGGTACACAGAGTCAGTTCCAGACGCATCACGTGGTTTGTAGAATCACACATGGGCTGCTCACGATCTTCTTGTTCACGTTGCGGATGTTCCTGCCAGGCGGCCGTGTTAGTTTTACGGAAACGCACATATTCCCCAGGGGCTTGGTAACATACTTCTGCAATTCCTTGATGTAGGGGCTCTCAAAGCCTTCATCCTGAGAGTCGTTACCCTTGTCGGCAGCGCCAGAGGCAGTGCTGGAAGCGGGAGAGTCGGCCCGCAGGGTGGCCTTGACGGCCTTCTTCTTGGAAGACTTGGAGGCGGCTTGAGTGGTGGGCGCGGCCATGTCGACGGTCGTACACGGCAGCGAGGTGGGTGTTTTTGGGCGGTGGCAGCTGTCAGATTTCGCAGGCTACGCCGTCGGGGAGCAAGCAGCAGGTCGGTTCAGGAGGCGGATGCGAAGGATGCACGAGAGGCAACGGATACCGTCCCAAGTGAGGAGGTTGGAGGATTGGGAGTGAAAAAGAGATGTTTCGGTGGTGAGTGTAGGCTTCAGCAGGTTGTTCGGGAGGGAGTTGCAGGGTGGAGGAGAGATGTGCTGAGAGGTGTTATGGTGGGTTTTCTGGAGCCTGACGCTTGAGTGACCCCTGCACTGGCGTACGGAGTACGTAGTTCTGCACTGTACCTCATCTAGCGCAACGCTTCTAGAACTCGACAGAATCACTACAGCTGCGACAACAACGTGCAGACGGACCTCTTCTCCAGCCCCAAAACCGTCAATTGCTGTACAATCTGAAAACTGCTGCGCCTGCTTCAGCTACTGAGCAACTGCTCGGCCAGTGCTGCCCGCCGCCCGGTGCTCAATTGCCCGCGTTGCTGCTCGACACGGGTCTCGTGCTCGGCCACGCAGCCACCAACCGCCTCCCCACTCCACTCCTGCGCCATCCCCTCGGCGACTCCCGTTACCGGCCTCCAGCGCATGAGCTGCGGTTCCCTCCGCGCTTGCTCACTGCAGCTTGCGGTGTCATACGCCAGCATGTAGTTAATAGCAAGGATACGCGTGTGCCCATCGCTGTATCTACTGCATGTCTCGAGGTTGTTGCCATTGTGGCTGCATGCGACGGCCGTGGCCCCAATCCGCCGTCTCCCTTTCGTCTTGGATCTGTTGGTCCCTCCAGGTGAAGCCCCAGATGGTTCATTCACCCTTTGAACTTGGCCAGAGTGTCCTGTATCCGGTGGTCAACTCAGATGCTCAACCTGGGAGGCGAGGGAGACTTACTCGGGTGACCTTCTTCACGCTCCGTGCCGTGAGGCCCTTCTCACCAGACTGCTTCGAGTATATCGCAGCCTCTTTCACCAGCCTGTGCATTCGTGTCAGCACATTGGAGTCTCGGAGCACGCAGTAATGTGGGCCGTACGTTTCCATGAACAGCACATAGTCGAGGAAGACCTGGAGCTGGTCAGCAGCGCGCTCATCCAACATCGGAGACGCGTCTCGGTCCAGCCTTACGGTGACGTCTGCATTCTTCTTGATATTGAGCCCCGAGTGGGCTTTGATAATCTTTTTGACGGTAGCCTTGGGGTAGGCCTTTTTTCCGAGTGCCATTTTGCCGCAGCTCGTTAGTCTGAGAGCCGTGTCTTGTGGACTGTCAGCTCGATGCTGCACTGTTCTTGTATCGCGTCGCTGTTGATATTCGGCCGCGTCTCCAAAGGCTCGCACTTCAGTGCGGGGACCAATCGGGACGCAATGGAGGGGTCATCCAGCTCGAGGCCCGACCGTGTGACGTAGCCCGTGAGACTGTGACCGCACACAGTACGGGCTACCCCACCATCAGAAGTTTGCCTGGAGCTGTGTGCTGGCCTCGAGATGCCTCAACAGCTCATCTAATCACAGAGGCACACGAGACTGAACTGCCCACGATGGCGTCCATTATGCAACGCCGCATGGTAAGCTGCGCCGGCTCCACGACTCGCCAATGACAGCACTGACGCGCGAGCAGCTGTCCAAGGAGGACGAAGAAGCGGGGGAAGAGGTCGAGGTTCGCCGCGAAGATCAGGATAAGATCAACAAGTTCAGCCGACTGCACCAGCGGGAGTTGGCGCTGGGAGAGGAGCTCAAGCTGAAAAACGTATGCGTCGCGACTTTCCCGCAGCGCCAGACGAAGGCTGACCACGTGGCTGCAGAAGGAAAAGGAGGAGCTGGACGACCTCTCCACCGAACTGGAGCTGGCGGATGAGGACGAGAAGATACAGTACGCTCACCGATGTCACCCCCCCCCCCCTCATGCAACGATCAGCTAAGTGTTGATCTGCCAGATACAAGATCGGTGATGCCTTCTTTCACATCCCTCTCGAGCAGGCACAGGAGATGCTCGAGGCCGCGACCACCAAGATCGACGAGGAGACGACGGAGCTAGAGGACAAGATGGAGTCTGTCCGCGAACAGATGACCCAACTCAAGGTCGACCTATACGCACGATTCGGCAAACAAATCAACCTCGAGACTTGATGTCGGTTTGCTGGTGGCAATCTGTCTCAGCTTCCGCGCCGGCGGATGGCCTGCCCCGGCCACATTCCGTATCCGCAGAGCCACATCCGCCTTCCGAGCCGCGCCCACTCAACGGAGCCACCCATGCCCACCGGACTCGCGGCACCTCCAGGGCATATCTCTGGATTCAGCAGTTGACGCCTCGAACGCATGCGAGACGATTCTTCAAAACACGCAGGGAGAACAATAAGAGATGATGGACGAGTACATATTAATAGAACGGCCGTGCGAAGCCCACGGAGATTCCGCGGACCTTGTTTCCACCTGGTTCCTCTACAAAACTGGCCCGGAGGCCCTTGCTACAGCTCCTCCTCCGCTGCCAGGGGCGAGTTGGCGATGGCCCGAGCTCCACTGGCGATGGAGATACGATACCACTCCGATAGCATCATAACAAGCCGAGATTCTGTGAAAGATCGCCGGTTCCTTCCCCTCATCCGCAGCGGAGCCTCGCCGGCGCCGAAGTTATCGTGGGCCAATCGGGGCGGATACCAAGCCGCAAGCTCCCAAGCTGTGGGGATTCAACGCCTGAGTGTTTAAACCCGGCCGACGAACGGCCCCACGACCATGTCCGCCCTCCAAATACCAGGTCCGTCGGGCCTCACTGCCTTGTGCTGCATCCGTCACTTTTCACTTTTTCCTCCTTTCTCCCCAATGTGATGCTTCTGTCGCTGTGCATGGTGCCCAAAGGCCTCCCTCGCCGCTTCCATACGACGGAATTGAGTTTATACATCTGAAGTGCCTTTGCTGTTTCGACTTATATGCTCAACTTCGTGTCCCACCCATGTCCACACGTTCCCAAGAAGCACAATGGCGCGGAGGGACTCGAGCGAGACCGTGACGGACGTTTCCGCCCAACAAGATCGTAAGTTCCTGGCCGTGATCGGGTTGCTTGGGAGCAATTACATTGACAGCTTGCCCAGGTGGACGGAGGAGAGGGAGCTACCTCTCGGACCGTATCCAACGGCTGGACGAGCTCGACGCCCAGCAGCGGTATGAAGAGGAGACCAAGGACCGCGGCATCGGTGCCATTCACCACATCAGGTCCAGGACGCGAAGCCGAACCAACCAAATTGTCATCGGGTGGGAGGTGAACGACCCCGAGAACCCATACAACTGGCCAAATGTAAGCACCTACCCTCGCTGCCGAACCCCAGCATCTAACCCCGTCACAGTCTAGGAAAAGCTTCGTCCTCTTCCTCACGTCCATGCTCGTCATCAACTCCACCATGGGTTCCGCGCTCCCCAGCATGGCCGTCCCCAGCATCGCCATGGAGTTCGGCGTCACGTCCACCGAGCAAAAGGTGCTGCCCATCTCCGTCTTCCTCATCGGCTACGTCTTCGGGCCCATCATCTGGGGCCCCCTCAGCGAGCACCTTGGCCGCCGGCACCTCA
This sequence comes from Tolypocladium nubicola, assembly GCA_024340505.1. Classification (NCBI taxonomy): domain Eukaryota; kingdom Fungi; phylum Ascomycota; class Sordariomycetes; order Hypocreales; family Ophiocordycipitaceae; genus Tolypocladium; species Tolypocladium nubicola. The sequence goes on from JALHCA010000211.1 coordinate 76,432, forward strand.
CCATCGCCACCTTCGCGGCCTTTTCCGTCTTCACCATGGCCTGTGCCCTGGCGCCGAGCTGGCCCGCGCTGCTCGTCTTCAGGATGTTTTGCGGCGTCTTTGCCAGTGCCCCGATCGCCATTGTGGCGGGCATCATCGCGGACGTGTACGGCGAACCCAGGACGCGGGGCCGGGCGTTTGCTGTCTTCATGGTGGTGAGTCCTCTTCGCTCACCGGGTGATGATAGATGCGCCTCCGCAGATGCTGAGACAGACGTGCGCAGACAACCGTCTTTGGCCCCTTGCTCTCACCCATCGTCTCCGGCTTCACTTCGTCCACCATCGGCTGGCGCTGGTCCTTCTGGATAGCCCTCATGTACGCCGGCGCAACCCTCGTAATGATCGTCTTCCTCCCCGAGACGTTTGGCCCCATCCTCCTCGCCCGCCGCGCCCGCAAGATGCGCGAGCAGGACGACGCCTCGCACGTCGTCGCCCCGCGCGACCTCGAGGAGACGGACCTCAACCAGCTGCTCACGGTCGTCCTCACCCGGCCCCTGCGCATGCTGGCGTCCGAGCCCATCGTGTCCGCCACCTGCGCCTACCTCGCCCTCGTCTACACCATCTTCTACATGTCCTTCCAGGCCTTCCCCATCATCTTCCAGCGCCTGTACGGCCTGTCTCCCGGCGTCACCGGCCTGTGCTATCTCCCCATCGGCGCCGGCGCCTGCCTCAGCATGCCCGTCTTCTGGTACTGGGACGGCGTCCTCGCGCGGGCTCAGGAACGCGGCGCGCCGTGGGTCCAGCGTGAAGAGTACCGCCGTGTGCCCCTGGCTTGCTGCGGCGGGCCCCTTTTCGTCATCTCGCTCTTCTGGCTCGGATTCACGGCCCGCTCCTCGGTCCACTTCGTCGTCCCCATGCTCGCCGGCGTCCCTTTCGGCATGGGCTTCATGCTCATCTTCATGGCCCTCCTCAACTACCTCACTGACGCCTATGAAATCTTCGCCGCCTCCGCCAACGCCGCCGCCTCCTGCTGCCGCTCCCTCCTCGCCGTCGTCCTCCCCCTCGCCACCTCCCGCATGTTCACCACCCTCGGTATCTCGGGTGCCTGTGCCCTTCTCGGCGGCCTGAGCGCCGGAATGTGCGTCATCCCCTTCATCTTCATCTGCAAGGGCCCCAGCATAAGGAGCCACTCACGCTTCTGCATTGCCTTGAAGGAACGCAAAGAGGAGATGCTAAGGAAGGCGGAGGAAGACCGCCAGAGGCTTGAAAGGGCTGCCCAGAGAGAAAAGGAGCAAGATATGGCTTGAGTGCTCGCAGTACACTCGCGCCCAAGGGCTAACTTACCATGGCACAACAATGCTGCACAAGAGGCTGAGGCGCAAGACATGTAAGTAAGGCGGCATAAAAACAAAGCCATGGTGTCAGAATTAGGTCCTACATACCTCGAGCAAATACCAAATGCAATAAAAAACATTGAAACAGTTTCTGTACCCGTTCCACGTCTCTAGTGCTATCCCGCAGCTCTCCAATGGCATCATACCTCAGCGCAGGAATGGGCATCATTCCACAATTTCGTTCCTCTCATGGCATAAAAGTTTTCCTTCCCTATATTAGTTTGATGCTGGATAGAATTAAATATGACAGGTACCGCAAGTGACACCCATTCTCCCTAGGCATCTCATCCCTGGGGCTAGACCTGCAAAGGGGCCGTTCGGCAAGGTCAGCCTCGGATAGACGGTTCGTTTGACTTGCTCAATCCTTGGCCATCATGAGACACTGTAGACCCCATGGTCCTCAGCGGTTGGGTCATGGAACGATCAGTCCAGGTTGAAGATCTCTGGTTGCGGCCACGGCGTGCCCCAGTTGATTGCCATCGACGCACAACTGCCTGTGCCTCATTCTTGATGGACTCGCAACCGCCCAGCGTGTGGTTATCTGTACCAGCGTCGCAGTGAAATCGGCTTAAGGGAGTGACAAAGACATCTGTAAGGGCCCTCCCGCTTGCTGGTGTTGCTGAGACATCGGGGGTATCATTCGAGGGCACAAGTTCCGTCGTGCTTTGGCTGTTCTCGCCATGGTGGCTAAACGGGCTCTTTTGACAGGTCGCCAACGAACTTGCTGACGCCATTTCACGATGGCAGTGAACGAGATGCTGTCCTTGGCCCTGGGACATCATCATCCCTTGGTCCATTGTGACTATTCTTCCACATTGGCTTTCGCCCGGAGCATCTTCCAGATCACCCTGTCCAATGCCTTTCACAACCTGTAGAGCCCCGCTGTAATCTCGAGACTGGCCCATGTCTGGGTTGTGCGAAGACATCCTGGAAGGCATGAGTCTGCTGAGCCCAAACCTGACGGCTTTCTCCAGCCGCTTGGGTAGAGGACGAGCCTCCTGCCCACCGTGTGGTACATTTATCGCGTCTCCGATGCCCGTAGCCTGGCTATTTATCTCCCTAGGAGAGAGATCCTTCAATGCAAAGTCTTGAGTGTCGACAAGGTCATCGCGGTTGGCTCGCTGGATTCTTCCTTCTCGAGTATGGGAAGGGTACTTGGCCCAGGACTTCGGCGGTGTGACCTGGACGAGATTGCTCTTAGCGCATACAGCTGTAACTTCTGCCGGCCCGTCAAACGTATCCTGTCGTCTTTTATTTGTCCGATCGGACTGGTGTCGCGGCTCCTTGGCGTCCACCTCTGCAGATGATTCTCGGGCTGCGTCTGGGGATGAGAGAGAGGCCTGCCTGCTGCCCCCCATCCCCTTTGCCCCAGTAAGGTTCAGTGATATTTTCGTCTGTGCATTCGCCGGCTCACCCAGTTTGGACTGCGACCCTCCGTCGTGGGGACCTCCGCGCTCGCAGTCTGGTAGCCGCTTCGAGCCCACTTCAGCGGAAGCAGAGTGTCTGTTGTCGACAGAGCCCAGACTAGAAGAGCCAGCTCTGGATAAACGTGAGATTGAAGACTGGAGTTTTGCCACAAAGGATGTTCGTGCTGGCGCATGTGTCGTAGCTGTCGTGAATTCTTCCTTGAAGCGGCTGTGCACTGGAGTACCATCCTTCTTCCGAGATAATACTTCTCCGAATCTCTGTTCAATCGTTCGAAGCTCAGCCTCTCGCTGCTGAAAACTTGTCGTTTCAGAGTGAGCCACGGACTTGTTGTCAAACCCCATTTGGGACGGACGCTTTAGGCTCGCGGGAGTTCCGTACTGTTTCTCAGCATTCGACGTATCATCCTCGGCGGTTGCGTACGAGCTCTGTCCTTCGGATTGACCGAAATCTCGCAGTACAGAAAGGTTTCCGTGCCCTGATTTGCTCATGTCAGTACACTTCAGCTGCGTGAGAGGGCCGTGCTCACATTGAAATGGAGACAACTCAAGATTCTCGATGTCCTGTGGGCTGAGGCTGTAATTATTCGCCATGGAGTATGCAGGGCTGGGTTGAAAGCTTGGTATGACTGAGGGATAATCGGACGAGGCGTGGTCAAGGGGTCGTTTAAGATTCGCAGGCATCGCCTGACCACCTGGCATGTGCTCCAAAGTGGCGATGCAGGGATCGCAAATATCAGCCATATCTGAGTCTCTGAGGCCAGAATGACTGCTGTCGGTGGGCTGCGGTCTGGACTGAGACGGCTCGGCATTTTCCCAGGTGTGTTGCGAGTGCGAACACGCTACCATGCTGTTGTCTTGGGTCGGAGCTGGTGCATCAATGACACTATCGATTCCGCCGAATTCCTGGGGAGGTGACCGCACCCGCTCTTGGCCAGCTACCTTATCCGACTGAGGATCCCCCAGGCGAATGAGAGAGTTTTCTCTTGATCGCATACCCTGTGCAATAAGCCAGATACCGAGAGCGGACTGATCATCCCAGGCATGGGACCCATGACGAATGTCGAAATCGTTCTCCGCACCAAGTATCCGGTCCAGCCGGGGAGGGTTGCTGGATACGCCGGATAACCTCGGGGCGGACATATTTTGCGCAGTCGCTGGCCGCGAAGGGTGAATAACAGGGGTCGTGGAGGCCATACCTGGAGACGGGCTGATATTGCCGGCCCCTGTACACGATGTGATGCTTCTCTCGCCGGGTTTGGCAAGCTCGGGGCAGCTGCTTCGACGCTGGCTAGACTCACATGTGTCGTCAGGGGCAGAAGCACAAGGCTCAGGCGCGGCATTGCCGTCCCCGACGGTGAACTCAATCGTGTCTCGCGGTCCGTTGCCAGGTTGCCCAAGATCGATGAGGGGAGACAGATATCGAGTGCTTCGATGGGACTTATTGCTGCCATCGTCAATGCTCCCATCCTTGTCGAGCTCGTCTTGAATCCTTTTCTGTCTGAATCGCCTCAGCTCGGCCCGTCGGGCCAGCTCTTCTTCGCTGTGGCCGATGGTCACGCGAGACTGGCGTTTCGTTTCATTGTCTTGGGACATGTGTCTGATCAGTTTCGTCCGAACGACGTCGAGAGTCCGGGTTGATCGCTTGGCGGATTGACTTCCATCGCCTTCGTTTTCAGAGTCGTCGTCCACGACGAGCTGGCAGAGCTCTGCCGGACCTTCGCACGGGGACACCTGCGCACTGCCAGGCAGCTCTTCGTCTTGGACCCAGGGGCGGCGGAGCTGCTGCGTTTGCTGCACGATGAGAGGCTTGTCAGTCGATGCAGGGGGGTTGGACGTCGGAATCGACGTAGCGGCCTCGTCGTCTCGATCACCGATGGGCTTTCCCCTGCGTCGGGAGCTACAGCAGCAGAACGCCTGCATGATATCTGGACAGCCGGGCCGCGACGAGGTGGTTCAGACCGCTGTTGCTCTCAGAGGGCATCGAGCTGCGAGAGAGAGGCGGTGTTCAGGTGGTAATCCAGCGGAAACATTGCGAGCGGTGAGTTGCGGCGGCAGTGCTGTGCAGGTGAAAGAGGCTCGCAGAGGCGTGCAGCGGCCTCCTGACAGTTGTCAAGAGCGAACACCTGGCTGGGCAGGCTAGGCTGCCTTCCAGATTTCCAGCAACTGCCACCTCGCCATGCACGTGGAGGCATGAGCGAGCTTTCCTCTTCCCTGGTGCTGGTGCCCAGCCGCCCCCGCGATACTGCAGTGATTATCGCAGCTGCCATTCTAGAGAGTGGTTTCGTGGACCTGAAGAAGGCCCTGTTGCCTGCTACTGTCTCCAACTGCCAATGACCGTGTGCTGCCCTCGTGGCAGCATCTCTTGAAGTCGGGGTCGTTGCCCGCCACCTTGGAGAAGTAGCCCATGGCTGGGTATGTTCCCATCCATCTGGATTCAAGGACGCATTGTAGTCTTGCGGGAACAAAGCGAGGGCCTGTATTGCCCAGTTGACTTGCTAAGAGTAGAAGCCTGACACTCTAGCACTGTCCAGAGACAGTCAGTATTCGCCAAGGAATAGATGAAGAGTCACAATGCATTCAGAGCAAGTTCACCCTGTTACAGCCCATAATCCTCGCTGCGCCGTCCGTCTGATCGCAGTATCGTGGTAATGCACGCCCGTGGTTTGCAGAACAGAGGACGCCTGGCTTGTGAGCCGTGGACTTGTGGCTTTTTCATCCCGTCATCGTACGAAGTACAGGACTACATGTAGCCCCACGCCGTGATATAGGAAGCCCAGCCTACTGCACGGTTTGTTCCCGAGGCTGGTGCACGACTTGTCGGAGGATTTCTCGGGCAGTTTAGCTCGATCCGAGGTAATCCGACGTTGAAGCGTATTACGAGTGTCTGCATAATACGCCGATACTGGCGCCTCACATTATAATTTATAGCCTTGGCCAGTTATAGGAAAATGCTGAAGCTGCTGCTTGCGAGCCGTACTATGTATGCAGTCCTTAGCTACCAGAGCTCGGCAAACTAATGGTGGCTGTTCTGCCCTTTTACCGTCCGCATGGTTTGGGACGTGCGTGGTGGCAGGAGGTCGGGGGTCGGGCCGTCGGGGTCGGGAACGGGCAGATACGAAGTAGACAGTCGAATGACCGGGCCCAATGGGTAATATGCGGGCTCATGTTCGTGTTATCCGCTGATGAGGGCGCTTAATGGCGCAAAGTGCACGAATATGCCGCCCCAATTCGGCCTACGAGGCCAGCCGACGGCGCAAACAAGGACAGGGTCTGCAGAGCACTGGCACAGGGCAAACGTTACCTACGAGTGTGTACCAAGGACTCCGGAACGTACCACGACTGGAGGAGCCGTGATGGCGCAATTGGCAGATTCTGCGCACAATGGAGACGGCGCGGGCGAGTTTCGCTAGTCTGATAGGCAGCCTCCCGGCGAATGGACGGGCTCGGCTCGGGAAAAGATGAGAGAGACAGCTCAAGCCACCGATCCGCCAGCTATTCACTCACCCCAGGGGCTTCAGGACCCATTCGCGAATGGGATTGGATCATCTCATCCCCCTCCACTGTCCCCTCAACCAACCGAAGCTTGTGCTCACTGCTGGGCAACGCGCAGCGATCCTTACCCCTCCCCCGCTTTCGGCGCCATTTTCTACGACCACCAGCATGCCGTCTCCTTCCTTCTTTCTCTTTCTTCCTCTTCCCTCATACCCTCCCCTCTCACCCTCCCTCTCCATCCCTTCTACCATCTGTCCTTTATTCCTTTCTACAGAGGATCATCGCTTCACCAGTCGATCTGCTGTGTGATATAGACCGGACTCTCCATCATCAGGTACGACCGTCGCTTCCCTTCTGATGACACATTCCAGCTGACACGCAGCGTCAACAGTCTTTGAACAGACCAGTCCCTTCAGTCAAAGAATCACCCACCAAGATGGTTCAGTCCGCGATTCTCGGGTTTCCCCGTATGGGAGTCAACCGTGACCTGAAGAAGGCCACGGAGGCTTGTGAGTTTTCCCCAGCGGCCACCTGTCACCGCAGCGGCCACCTGTCACTCCACCGCAGCTACTGACAGTCGTCCGTAGACTGGGGTGGCAAGCTGTCTCAGGCCGACCTCCTTGCAGAGGCCAAGCGCCTCCGCCTTGCCCACTGGAAGATCCAGAAGGATGCTGGCGTCGATGTCATCCCCAGCAACGACTTCGCCCTGTACGACCAGGTTCTGTGCCACATCCAGGACTTTGGTGTACGTATACTCCTCGAGAAACCCCTCTTGCTGCTGCCAGATGCTGACAGGCCATGACAGGCCGTCCCCGAGCGATACACCAAGGATGGCCTCGACACCATTGACGAGTACTTCGCCATGGGCCGAGGACACCAGAAGGAGGGCGTCGATGTTCCCAGCTTGGAGATGGTGAAGTGGTTTGACTCCAACTACCACTACGTCAAGCCCACCCTCCAGGACAACCAGACCTTCAAGCTTGTCGATAGCCCCAAGGCTGTCGTTGAGTTCAAGGAGGCCAAGGACGCTGGCATCCACACCCGCCCCGTCCTCGTTGGCCCCGTGAGCTTCCTCCACCTCGGCAAGGCCGACCGTGGCCAGTCCGTCGACCCCATCGACTTGCTGCAGAAACTTCTGCCCGTCTACGAGCAGCTTCTGGTCAAGCTTAAGGAGGCTGGTGCCGATACCGTCCAGATTGACGAGCCCGTTCTCGTCTTTGACCTTCCTTCCAAGACCAAGGCTGCCTTCAAGCCCGCCTACAAGAAGCTCGCCGCCCTGGGTGACAAGATCCCCAAGCTGGTCTTCACCACCTACTTCGGTGACATTGTCCACAACCTTGACGTTGTCCCCAAGGATGTCTACGGTCTTCACATCGACCTCGTCCGCAACCCTGAGCAGCTTGAGACCGTCATCGGCGCTCTCGGCTCCAAGACCATCCTGTCGGTCGGTGTCGTCGACGGACGTAACATCTGGAAGACGAACCTGAAGCGCGCCATTGAGACTGCTGAGTCCGCTATTCAGAAGCTCGGCAAGGATCGCGTCATCGTTGCCACGTCCAGCTCTCTCCTTCACACTCCCCACACCCTAGCCAGCGAGAAGAAGCTGGACGCTGAGGTTCTTGACTGGTTCTCTTTTGCCTCCGAGAAGGCCGTTGAGATTGCCGTCATCGCCAAGGCTGTGACCGACGGCCCTGCCGCCGTCCGCGAGCAGCTCGAGGCCAACGCCAAGTCCATGCAGGCCCGCGCCACCTCCAGCCGGACCAACAACCCCCAGGTCAAGGACCGTCAGTCCAAGGTTACCGAGCAGGACCACAACCGGAAGTCCGAGTTCCCCGCCCGCATTGATGCGCAGCAGAAGAAGCTCAACCTTCCTCTGTTCCCCACCACTACCATTGGCTCGTTCCCCCAGACCAAGGACATCCGCATCCAGCGCAACAGGTTCACCAAGGGCGAGATCACTGAGGAGGAGTACGACAAGTTCATTGAGAAGGAGATCAGGGACAACGTCCAGATCCAAGAGGAGCTAGGCCTTGACGTCTACGTCCACGGTGAGCCTGAGCGTAACGACATGGTCCAGTACTTCGGTGAGCGCCTGGATGGCTATGCTTTCACCACGCACGCTTGGGTCCAGAGCTACGGCTCTCGCTGCGTCCGACCTCCCATCATTGTCGGCGACATCTCCCGTCCTGCCCCCATGACCGTCAAGGAGTCCAAGTACGCCGTCTCGGTTTCCAACAAGCCCATGAAGGGCATGCTGACTGGACCCGTCACCTGCCTGCGGTGGTCCTTCCCCCGAGACGACGTTCACCAGTCCATCCAGGCTCAGCAGCTCGCTCTGGCCCTGCGCGACGAGGTTGTTGACCTCGAGAAGGCTGGCGTGGATGTCATCCAGGTCGACGAGCCTGCTCTCCGTGAGGGTCTGCCTCTCCGCTCTGGCAAGGAGCGCGATGCCTACCTCGAGTGGGCCGTCAAGGCTTTCAAGCTGTCCACCGCTGGTGTCGAGGACGCCACGCAGATCCACTCTCACTTCTGCTACTCCGAGTTCCAGGACTTCTTCCACGCCATCGCTGCCCTTGACGCTGACGTTCTGTCCATTGAGAACAGCAAGTCTGACGCCAAGCTGCTTCGTGTCTTTGTTGACTCGGCGTACCCCCGCCACATCGGCCCTGGTGTCTACGACATCCACTCTCCCCGTGTCCCCAGCGAGCAGGAGATCAAGGACCGCATCGAGGAGATGCTGCAGTTCCTGAAGCCCGAGCAGCTGTGGATCGACCCTGACTGTGGTCTCAAGACCCGCCAGTGGAAGGAGACCAAGGAGGCCCTGGTCAATATGGTCAACGCCGCCAAGTACTACCGCACTAAGTACGCCAAATAAATGACTCCATAGCCTGGCACAACGCCTGGCGGGAGCCGTTTGCTTGGGGAGGGACTGTGTTCAACTAGTTTGCAAGATTTGACGGAAGTTTTGCTTTTTAGCCGGCTACGATTTCAACATCGGCGTTTATGGATGGGGTGATGACGAGATGTCTTTGATGCATCCCAAAAGTTAAAGAAACTGAGGGCAAGGGAGTGGAATGGATGGCCGATTTGGGCGAGCATTCAACATAAGTGCTCCCGATTGGGAGCCCAACTTTGGAGGTTCCATGAATAAAGCGGAACATGGTCCAAACAGCAAATTCTTCAACATGCTGGCGTTTGAGGGGGTGCGATGGGACTGACTTACCCGTCGACCGCGGTTTACGGGTACCATTGGCCGGTTGTAATCACAGAGGAGGGAGATACTAGAAAGAAGTAGCATAATGATATACCCGATTCAACCTGGGCAAACAAATCAGGCTCCCTGGCACTTTCCAACCCGTGATGGTTTGAGATTTGTCCGGTCTACGAAAGGGGCAGAACTTCAATCCCAAAATCGTGGCGAATACTGAAAATTCCCTTTGAAGCTTGCTACCAAGCTGTTCCGGTCAATATATAATTATAGGCGGCATGCGGCGCTCACATGTACATCAGTTGGCCGCACGGCAAGCCATGGCCCTCTCAAGTGACCATCTCTAAGGTATAATGGTCACGTGCTCGCGCGTCTGTGACCCCCCCACGTCAATCGCGTCTCAACAAAGCTTCTTCTCACTCTCATGGAACGAACCTCCGGAATTATGTGGAATGCGATGACTGTCTTTCCTCAGACATGCCGCCAGCTGTGATCGCTGACTCTGACGACGACTCTGACGAGCGAGGCTTGTCAGCAACCCCATCACCAAACCATACCGCGCCAGTCTTTGACGCGCCGACGAGGTCTTCCGACGTGAGCCATGCGACCGTCTCAACAGATCCGGCATTTTTCCAAAGCATCTTCAACGAGCAAAAGGATGCTGCCAATCAGCGGACCCAAGTCGCTCAGGAGGAGGGCATGATACAGGGCAAGAGCGCCAGAGCAGGTACGTCTGGTTCGACGTATGGTAAGCCAGCAGCGGTATTGTTTACTCCTTTATTAGTGGCATCTGCCATGAAACCAGCCAGGCCAAAAGACCGCAAGGTCCCAGGCGTGAAGAGCATGAGTGACTCGACCTCGCTTCGGAATGGCCCGACCACCTCGAAGCAGACAGCGAGATCAGAGGAGGTATGGGATGTTCCGAGCAGTCCAGAGAGAAGGCCCATGTCGAAGTCCTCCAAGAAAAAGAGTGATCAACCCAGCAAAACGACGACGGTCAAGGTGACTAGAGGTTTACGAAAAACTTTGGAAAGGCTCGGCTACCAAAGCACAGATGAAGACGACGAAGCCATCAGCGGTGACAAGAGTATGTCGACCAGGAATAAGAAGCGGAGGAGGTTGGACACTTCAGGAAGCTCTCGTCTGGATCTCAACGACGTCAGCCTAGTCACAGTCCCCCCCAACGACGATTCCCCGGGTGCAGGTCAAGAGAACAACAACACTACGTCGGGCGCTCTAGTGGCTACGATGCCGGTTGGCAGCGACTCATCGTTTCTCGTCGGCCCAAGGCCGCTATCAGCGAGTCAAAAGCTCCAATACCAGAGCATCAGCCTCCTGCCCAGCAGTCCTCCTATACGACAACCGGAGCTTGGAGCCCAGAACATGGCGTCTAGTGGAACAGCAACCAATGTCAACACGCCACGGAGCAATTTGCCTTCCTCCCACGATGTCGGCATGAGGACCACAACACCGGAGAATGAGGCGTTACGCAACACAAGGCGGACTCGGTCGCCTCGACGGCGGAGGAATTCATCCCCTGATGTGCTAGTATATAAAGGCACGGCACCAGATGGCATCGATGGGGCAGGTGAAGAACATCAGACTGAATTTATACCCAAACAAGAGGACGAAAACGACGATTCTGAATTTGCTGTTCCAGAGAAGCCAGTCCAACATAAAAGACAGAGGGGCCGCCCAAGAAAGAGCGCGGAGGTGCCTGTTCAGTCGGCGACATCAAAAGAAACAGGCAACGGATCGACAGCCGAACCAAAGAAGAAGCGTGGAAGGCCAAAGAAGGCCGGACCACCTGGCGACGTGCCGGCCGAGGCTATGGCACATGTCACAAAGACGGTCGACGAGGTCACGGCGGAAAGGCAGGTGGAGAACGGTGATGTAGGCAACAAAACGAGCCTGCCCGCAACGGCACAAGATGAGAGGAGTGTGCAAGCAGGGCAGGATTTGACAGGCGCGGAAAACGCTCGCCAGACCACCGCCTCATCTGACAGGTCGAAGGAGAAGCCGTCGGTCGGCTTGGGACCAGCTACTGAAGAGGCAGGGATGGGCACGAAGAACGGCCAGGAAGGCCAGGACCGCAACGACAGCAGGCGATCATCACGGCCAGAGGCGGGCGGCAAGCCGGTGTACCGGGTTGGGCTGAGCAAGAGACGGAAGGTTGCCCCGCTGCTGAAATCACTGCGCAAATGAGGATGTACGAGATCGTACAAGGACGTGTTGACGTGTTCTTTGGACGGGGTCTGCTGATCCGAAGCAAGCCAGGATGAGGTCGGAGGAGGTCCGGGGTAACGTCAGCAGTCGTCAAGGCAGCGGATCAGAACGTCATGGTCATGACGAAGCACGGAGGGCCAGTGTGCAAACCAATAGGTGCAAACCAATAGGAAGCAAAGTCAGTTCTCGATGCTCGACGGTTAGGCTTGTGCGTGTGGGAATACCGGGGCGGGACGGGCTGCTCGGCTGCGTACGAGTAAGACGACTTGACGACGCTGGTAGCCGGGACGGCTGCTCCGTAGACGATCTTCTACCTAGGTATGAGATGTGACGAGAAGCAGCGCAAGGCTGCCCGCCGATATGCTCGAGGACGTGGAGGAGTGCCAGGGCGCCGGAGGAAGCTCCGAGGGTCTGCAAGCGGGTGCGTGCGCCTGGAGGGAAGGGATGCAACACCAGCCCCCACTGGCGGCGAGCGATGACGGCGCTGGCGTCACTATCTGCATGCACGACGGTGGCCCCACGGCGCGGTGCGGTCCCCTGCAGTGCAGTGGCATGTACACAGCAGCATGTAGGTGAGGTAGGTATGTACATAGCTGCACAGCAGGCCGCAGCGGCACACAGCAGAGGCGCACTGCAACGCGCGCTGCACCGCGCACCAACAGCGTCTCGCGCATCGCGCCCACGGCATCGCGGCCGGAACTCTGCTGGGCTAATAAACTTCGGCGCGCAGGGACCCCGTCCAGCGTGGCCCGTTTGGACGGGCGACATGCGCACCGCACACGAAAAGGGTCCGTCGTCTCCCCCCCCCGTCGCTCCTCGTCCCGCGGGTTGAATAGCGCCGTGGCCCAGGCCGCTCTGGCGGCTTCCACGCGCCCGTATGTCAGCGATTAGTGGCCTGCAGCGACCGCCGACAGCCCACCTGTGCCACCTGTGGGTGGGTGGGCTCAGGTCCCAGGGATGGCGGCCTGGCCTCGCCTCGGAGCCGGGGGGTTGAAATGGACACCCCGCACTAGGCGGAATCGGGAAGAGGGGCTCCCTCGCGCCGGCCGTGACCGACAGTTGGCGACCCTGTGGCGGGTGGTGGACGGGTGGTGTGCGGTGGTGGTAGTGGTGGTTCTTCATGGCTGACTTTTTGTCCCTCGACTGGGTCTGATTCTGTCCTGCTCTGCCCTCCCGCTGTCCCTCGCGCTGCCCATCGCTCCCGCTGAGCTGGTGGCCCGGAACTGCATCTCTCCTCTGCCCGTCTACGGCCTTTGTCCTCCGACTCCTGCCCGGCGCTCTTCGCTCCCTGGCATCGCCGTCCTTTTCCGTCAGCGCGGCCCCCCCTCCTCTCGCCCGACGCACACCCGCAGACGCAGACGTCGGCCCCGTGCTTTTGCAGCCCTGGAGAGCATGGCGCAGAACGGCATCGCCGAGAATGGCTCCCACGGCCAGACTCACACCCAGTCGCAGCGCTACCTGAGCACTCGCGGCGACGACGCCGGCGTAAGCACCTCTCCCCGAGCCTGGCCCCGTCCGCCGCCTCATGGCCGTCTCCTCTGCTCTCCCCTCTGCGCGTTCCGCGGCTGTCACGCACGCGACACCTCGCTCCGTCCCCTTCTTGATCCCGCTGCTGCTCCAGACACCCCCCCTGGCTGACCCTCGGCGCCCGCTGCAGTTGTCCTTTGAGGAGGTCGTGCTCAAGGGCCTCGCCACCGATGGCGGCCTCTACATCCCCGAGCAGGTTCCCCGGGCCTCGTCGTGGGAAAGCTGGAAAGACCTGTCCTACTCCGAGCTCGCCTTCGAAATCTTCTCCCTCTACATCTCCTCCTCCGAGATTCCTTCGGCCGATCTCAAGGACGTCATCAACCGGAGTTACTCGACCTTCCGGAGCAGCGACGTCACGCCCCTCATCCACCTGCAACAGAACCAGTACCTGCTCGAGCTCTTCCACGGCCCGACCTTTGCCTTCAAGGATGTCGCCCTGCAGTTTCTCGGCAACCTGTTCGAGTACTTTCTCGTCAGGAAAAACAAGGGCAAGACAGGAAGAGGTATGTAGGCCCCCTGGCGCCATTCTGACCGGGGGGCTGCCGCAGCTGCCCCGGGTTCCCCCCGGATGGCTCCGAAACGCTTCTGCGCGCCGAGCAGACATGGGCTCACGCTTGCGCAGATCGACACCACCTGACGGTTGTCGGCGCCACGAGCGGCGACACGGGGTCCGCCGCCATCTACGGCCTGAGGGGGAAGCAGGACGTCTCCGTCTTCATCATGTACCCCAAGGGGCGCGTGAGCCCCATCCAGGAGCTGCAGATGACTACCGTCCCCGACAAGAACGTCCACAACCTCGCCATCACGGGCACTTTTGATGACTGCCAGGTAACTTGGGTTCGAAGCAGACTGTGTTGGCGGGAACCTCTCTGACATGGAGACATAGGATATTCTAAAGTCCATCTTGGGCGATGCCGATGCCAACAAGTCCCTGAACCTCGGCGCCGTCAACTCGATCAACTGGGCACGCATCCTGGCCCAGATTGTCTACTACTTCCACTCCTACTTCTCCCTCGTCAAGTCGCAGGCAGACTTCAAGCTCGGCGACAAGGTGCGATTCGTGGTTCCCTCCGGCAACTTTGGTGACATTCTCGCTGGCTACTTTGCTATGCGCATGGGGCTGCCGGTTGAGAAGCTCGTGATTGCTACCAACGAGAACGACATTCTCGACCGGTTCTGGAAGTCGGGCAAGTATGAGAAGAAGAAGGCTGAGGGCGCCGCCGCTGCCGGGGGCCTCGCCGTGGACGGAGCCTTGGCACACGCCGACGGCGTCAAGGAGACGCTCAGCCCAGCCATGGACATTCTCGTCTCGAGCAACTTTGAACGACTCCTGTGGTTCCTCGCGTACGAGTTCGCCGAAACCGCCAAGATGGACGACGTTTGGAACAAGAAGCAGGCAGGACAGGAGGTGACCAAGTGGCTCAAGGAGCTCAAGACGACAGGATCCTTCGGCCCGGTCTATCAAGACGTGCTCAAGTATGCCAAGCGCGACTTTGAGAGCGAGCGCGTCGACGATACCGACACCATCGACACCATCCAGACCGTGTACCGCAAGGTTGGCTACATCCTCGACCCGCATACTGCCGTTGGTGTCGCCGCGACGCTGAGGTCCGTCGAGCGCACGGGGCCTGAACTCCATCACATCTCGCTCTCGACTGCCCACCCCGCCAAGTTCTCCGGCGCCGTCGAAATGGCTCTCCGAGGCGAAGAGGGCTTCGACTTTGAGAAGAAGGTGCTGCCGGCCGAGTTTGTCGGCTTGGACAAGAAGGAAAAGAGGGTCACAGAGGTGGACAACGACTGGCAAAAGGTCCGCGACCTGGTCAAGGCCGAGGTGGAACGGGAACTCTCAGAGGCGTAGAAAAGCATCATCGATACATGTTCACACATTTACACCTTCGCGCACGAAAATGGGAGGGGGGAAGAGGTGGATTTTGGTCCGTTGCATTGGCTGGGGAATGAAAGAGGGGGCCTGGCGCATCTTGACCGGTTCCTTTCAATGTACGTACGTTTTTGTTCTTGTCCTCTCTTTCGGGGGAGAGAGACAGATTTGTCGGTTTTCGCAGCATTCCTTCAGGCCACTGCTGAAGGCGGAGGACGGGAGAGGGAAGGGGGGATTTTTCTACAATCTACAGGGGGACAGCTAGAGGAGAATGGATGACGGCACGACGACTGCACGCATGAGGAGGGCCGTTTTCTCGCGGATGTCGGTACGCACCCCCCAGGAGAGTTGGTACGCTGGGCACGGAAAAGCCAAAGCACAGGGTCTCCGTTTTCTTCGCTAGGCTACCTACACGACGGACTGCGTTCTCGGCCCCCTGCGCAACGACGCGGCGGCGAGCCGCCCTGTCTACGAGTAATATCCCGCTCGACCCTCTTCGTCCCTTGCCGGGAGCGCTTTTCGTGCACCGCGCCGAACCTACGAGCAAAGCCAAGAAACCGGCTCCCCGGGCCCCCCCCGTGCTCTGACAAATACTCCGCAGGGTCATTAAAACTGGTGGGCGCCACTCTGCGGACTTCACCATGCTGCCAGCCCGATGTCGGCAGTTGGGGCCAGCCAGGCTGCATTGGCATTAGCATTAGCACATACTCCGTAGGTGGGTGGGAATGCATCTCCCGTCTGCCGGTGGCCCGTAAACGCTGTTTGGCGAGGGGGGGCTCCATCGGCCGGCCTTCCTTTTACCAGTTCCGCTTTTCCTGTTTGAATGTTGATTGCGCGCTGTCCCGCGCACGGTATGACAGCGCGGCTTGACGAGGTGCAGAAGGTTTCTGCTACCGAACCACTCGAGCCGAGCGAGCATCGTCACAATGTGGGGACGGCAGTCAACCGTGGATGATACCCTGTGCGTCGTACGAGGTGGTCCGTAGGTATGTCATTTGCTATAAAGCCGCCCAAGCAACGAACGGGCACCCATTCTGCCAGGGCCACGCACGTCAACTGCATCCGCCATTTCTGTCAGGGACATGTCCCCGATGGTTTGTCACTTTCCTCTTCTGCGGCTATCACCATACTCGAACCAACCTCGGGGTGCAAGGGCAGCTAAAATGAGGACCCCAACGCCCAACGCGTCATGATGCATGCGGCCTGCTTCTCCTAGGCCATCAAAAAAATGAGGAAAAGGTGGTAAAACACAGCTGAAACCTGACCTGTCCCTGTCATCGTTGTCGTCCGCTGATATTGTTCTTACATCATAAGGCCTTCGCCTTGCCGTCTTCCTTGATTCGCTTCTTAACAAACTCGAAAGAGGAGAAGAAGATGGCATTGACCACGCAGGACCGGCTCATAGACACGCCCAGGCCGCGGTACATGTGGCGCTTGAAGAATTCGATCTTCGGCGCCGGTTCGACCCTCTCGCCTCGTGAGTAGAGGAGCGAGTTTCTCTGGTAGATGCTCTTGGCAGAATCAATAGGATCTACACGTCTGTCAGCTGCAGTGTTTCGGTTTGTGCAGATACGAGAGCAACTCACAAATCATGGCCCACGACATAAGCCCGCACATGCCACCGGCGGCGACCACCGCCAGCTTGTTGCTGTTTGGGTTGTCGCCGGCAAATGTTGTCCCAAGTTGCTTACCGCTCTCGTACACCATGAAGTAGATGGACGTCCCCAAGGTATCGCGCACTGTGAAACATGGTCAGCGAGGGCATCGCATCGGCGGGCAGCGCCCAGAGACACGTACAGAGATGTAATCGGAAGCCCGTGTAGAGCCCTAGAATCCCACGGTGTTTGACGATGTTCGCCATTGTTTTCAGAGTCCCCTTGTTCTGGTAGCTCGTCGCCACGGCACGGCTCTTCTGGCAATCGCCCGCCCGCTCGGCAAGTAGCACAGAGACCTGCGCGCTGAGCTTGGTTAGCTCAAACGGACAGGCCAGAAACGTGATGGCGGATCCTGCCGTGGCGCCGGCTGCGCCAAAACAAGCTATCGAGTAGAGGTTGGGGTAGGTTCCGGCTGTGTTGACATGTCGGATGATGTCGTATCCGAGGTTCTCCTTGACCCAGCCGGAGTAGACGTATTTCGCTCGCTGGTAGATGGAAAATGAGACGGTGCGGACGAGGGTGATGCTGGCCATTGGCGCAGTGACACCTACAGAAAGCTGCAGTTAGCCAACCCCCGCGTTCTGTGGTGATGATGGGCGGGGAATTGCTTACCTCGAAAGAAGCCCCCGAGCTTCTCAGTCTGGTAGGTGTGCTTGACACAGTCGAGAAAGCCGCGGTACTGATAGGTCTGCATGCGAGTCTTGACGCTGTCGAGCGGGAAAGCGGCCAGCGTGGAGAAGACGCTGGAGGAGCTGGCCGCTATCTCGGTGCGATACCGCCAAACAAACGAGTTGGCTCTGTCCCTTCTTCCCCCGGTCTGAGGAGGCATGACTGCTGACGCGATGAGGCGGCCTGTAACATCTTGGTGACCACTCGTGGCCTCAGCAGTCATGCTTTGGGGGCACGATTGAGGGTTGTCCCGGCGATGGACGCGGCGGGTAACGGGCCAAGGGCAAGGACGGCCACGGCGCGTTCAGACTGCGGTCTACTGCGAGACCAGAGTCCGGAGCGCAGACGCAGCACGGCCAGTCGCCAGGGGCCGCAGGTCCATCAAGACGCCCTCGTCTCGCGGGGGGGGG
>JALHCA010001241.1:0-45141 GCA_024340505.1 Tolypocladium nubicola
GTAGAGAGTTTCTTGCTGATCGTTCGCATGCTGCCTTTCTGGGGGGGGGGGGATATTGGCTTTAGGTGGCGCAGAAGTATGCTACCCTCCAAGTTGTCGTAGAGGCTGGGGGAGGGGTGTCGGCTTTGGGACGCAGATATGTGCTACCCTCCAAGTCGTCATTGTCTGGGGTGTCAGCTTTGGGTAGCGTAGATGTGTGTGTGCTACTTCTAAGTAGTCGTTGTCTGGGGTGTCAGATCCCGGTCAGGACCCACTTCAGCCTACAACTTTTCGAATGGTCACGAATTGAAGCTGAAAATGAGGCTCGCTATAATGTATACATCGGGTCATCTCCGTTACTTAGTGCATCGTGTAACTCATCGGACGGTACGCACGCTATTGGTGTTAACGGCGACTTCGACAATGGACGTGACCAAGGATGCTTTAAGATAGAGTACATTGAACATGTCGACATTTTTCTCAATCGATTCATTCTTATGAGTGCGTGTGACGAACTCGATCTTATCTTTTATATAAACCGCCTCATCAAGAGCATGGGTACAATGCCATCCTCTTTCTCATTTTCTGTCTCCTCCACGCTGCGCCCCGTCCCCGGGTCCCTGCTCCGTGTTTTCCTTGCCGGGTCTTCCGTGGTTTGCCTTGCTTCGAGAACCCGGCCCCGCGTTTTCGCTTATTCGACTGAGGTATTCCAGGGAGGCTTGGGTTGCATGGTCGCACCGCCTCTCGGGCTATCTAGAGTCAGCACGGGCGACGTGCCCGCTTGTTGTGTGGCGATTACCCGACTGCTCCTGGATAGTATGGATGGTCGGTTTCCTCTGAATTAGACGGCGCCTGAAAAGCTGTCGAGCACGCTTCAACTGCCGTCTAGCGCGCCTAAAACTCTTCCCACGACCGCCGTATGGGTTCCCCTTGCTCATGAGGTGTTTGCGGCTCCAAAAGCTAGTATTGAACCTGGTTTTGTTAGTCTATGTAAGCTAACTGACGTTTATACGTACCTAGAGACGGTCTCTTCCCGTGGAGAGTTAGGCTGGGTATCGCTCCAGTCCTCTTCATTGTCGTGTAATGAGTCCATTGTGAGGAGTTGGTGGGATACAAGGAAGAAACTGATGATTCTGGAGGGAAGTGGCAGACAGCGATCCTTATAAGCCGATGCGGGTGGAAGGCCAAGCTGACCCTCCCTGACCGTCTCCGACCGCCAGACGGCATGAGCGTGAATACAGGCATGTACAACTTGACGGGGGATTTATAATATCGGACACCTCGTAGGCTCCGCGCAAGGGGAACTCTACTGACAGTAATACTCACCAATGCAGGAGCCCAAATGAACTTCTACTCAAGCCACAGCGCCTGGTAGCGGTGGTGTAGGTGACTGTTGTCTCCACCGGGTGCGATTTCCTGGGAAGTCGTGGCCCAACTAAGAAGACGCAACGGCATACATGATACGGGCTCTGTCATCTGCTAGCTGGCTCCCAACTGGAGGCCTTGCGCCACGCGGGTTTGCTCAACTGCCAAGAGCCGGGATGTTAAGCCACGCTACAGCCTCGGACATGTTGTCTCAGCCAGGCTGCCCTCGTTTGCACAACTGCACCCGCTGCGCCAACACCCCTGCAGCAGCAAGTTCTCACACCACCTGCATATAGGGTGGACTGTCAATCAAAGCTTGCCTTGCCGCAAGACTGTGCCTACCCACACACCGTGAAAGGTACCCCTGAATGCTGAATATCGTACATCGGGTTCAGGCAAGCCAATTGCCAGCCAACATGCGTTTTGGCAATGCACAATGATATAAATATTTACGTACGCCCTACAAAGCCACGTCTCCCGCCAACTCTTTCTTTAACTATAGGCACCATGCCATCGCTTATGCCTCCATCTCCTATTGAGGCACCATCGTCGTTTATATGTCCCAACCCCCTTGCTCCAGCTACTAGTTCTCATGCCATGCAATCAGATCACACCTCACTGCAACGTTGGCCACAGGGCGCGTGGCACGGTTATTACTCAGCGAGCTCCCAGAAAGCACCTTTCCCGGTTAGCATCCCTGGAGCACATCAAGAGCCTTTCGGCGGAAGCGCGTCGCAGCAAAACGATTTCCGCCCTCGCAGCGCGTGGGTGGTAGCGCAGGCTGTTCCAAGCTTGCAGTCCGCCCTGAGCCACCCCCCCAGGATGGATACCGCCGGTGACGGAGTCCCGACGCAGGGCCGCAGCGGCAGCAGCCAGCCCGTGGCTGGAAGCTCCCAGCAGCTTCTCCCTGGCGACGTTGTAGGTGTGAGTTCCGCCCGGTGCTTATACCCCAACTGTTCGAAGAGGTTCCTATGCCCGTCGGAACTACAGAGGCACGTGGTGTCACATACCGACGCCCTGGAGTTTGTAAGTCAGTCTTGCTTCTTGGCTAGAGAATATTGAGCTAATATTGTTAGCCCTGCAAAGTCTGTGGGAAGGAGTTTAAGCTACGTTGGCAGGTAAAGAGACACCAGAAAGTACATACCGACGCCCGGGTTGTATGTCAAGTCTTGCTTCTTGGCTAGAGAATATTAAGCTAATATGATTAGCCCTGCAAAGTCTGTGGGAAGGAGTTCAAGGAACTTTCGCAGGTAAAGAGACACCAGAAAGTACATACCGACGCCCGGGTTGTAAGTCAAGTCTTGCTTCTTGGCTAGAGGATAACAAGCTAATATGATTAGCCCTGCCAAGTCTGTGGGAAGGAGTTCAAGAGACTTTCGCAGGCAAAGAGACACCAGATAGCACATACCGTCGAATATAAGTTTGTATGTCAAGTCTTGCTTCTTGCCTAGAGAATATTAAGCTAATATTATTAGCCCTGCAAAGTCTGTGGGAAGAAGTTTCAGAGAATTTCGCATGTAAAGGAACACAACCGGCGAGTACACGTTATGGACCAGCAGTTTGTAAGTCAAGTTTTGCTTCCTATGTAAAGAATATGAAGCTAATACGATTAGGCCTGTAAACTCTGTGGGAAGACGTTTGGTAGTTCTTGGTATTTGGAGCAACACCAGCAAGCACATGACGCCGAGCGGCCGGTCAGGGTTATAAAGAGGAGACGACAACAGAAGGGCTAGCCCAGGTAGCGGTCTCATGGTCATTGGTTTCTCCCTATACCTTTCTTTGCCGTCCTCTAATGCATGCTTTTATTCAAAATTACATCATGTGTCCATCTCGCCTCCCTTTAACGAGGAGGAGCCAAATAGCGGCCCAAAACAAGAGGAACTTCGTGTACAGGAAGTCGCACCAAGTGGGAAACAACAGTCACCCACGCCACCGCAGCCAGGAGCCCAAGGTATCCGCCGCGACTTCCTAGGAAGTTGCTCCTGGCTGTACGGAGGCACGAGGCCAAGGCGTTGGCTCGGGATTCGACCCAGTCAGCCGCTCATTATCCTTCACACCTCGTCGCCACGCATGTGAGCCCCTTGACCAAACCCCCGATGTAGGCGGGGTGATGACCTCCTCCGAGTACTACAGTAGCAAATACTCGTACGTGTCCGGGGCGCCAGGCATCCCAGTACGCTGGCGTGGTTGGTGGGTCCGAGGCTACGTGGCTACCTCTGCATCTGCTTGGCTCACGTGTCGACCAAGTTATGACTACCTCGAACCTTCCAAACCGCGAACCTTGCGAGTGATACTCGACCGAATTTTCTGCTCAGACAGGTCGTGATACATAAAGCAACATGTGGTGGTTATATTAATAGAATCAGATGCTACATTAGAAGTTGAGGCAGTCAGGGGCAATAAGTTTTCGTCAAGCCGCCCCTCGACCTTGGCCTACCGATGGGAACAGTGCCATGACGAATTAACGATGTCGGACTGCCGCTCACCTTAACATTTTGGCCACAACCCCGAGGTTTGGCTGAATAGCTATTGTGCTAGCATACCAGACTTACTAGACTCCAATGCATCATATATTGAGCGGAAATTGCTTGTCTATGTTTAACCTTAAATAGTGCTATTACCCGTAGCTTCGATTAAGCTCATATTTAATAGGATATCGAAGGAGGGAAGGGTGTTAATGCTGAGCCATCGCTTTGACTGCCTTGGCTAGCTTGTCAACCTTCGATGAGGTAGACTATGGCCAGCGCGGCGATATCGTCGATGTTACGCCACTTTATATCAAGCGGATTGCCGAGCAGCATGGCCGCGCAAGGTACGGCTCGCTGAGCGCAACGGGTACGCGTCAAGGCTCGACGCCGGCAGTGTCATGGTGCTCTGGCAGGTGACGGTGAGGCCGGCGTTGCGATTATAGCAAGATGGCACTTGCTACGGACGTGGAACCGGTATGTCAAATATCTACGTTGTACTGCGTGATATAACCAATCAACTACCTCGTTGAGACCTCCACCGGCGCTAGTTCTCCACGAAGCATCCGTTTCAACCCTCCCAGTTGCACCCTAATATTCACGCCAGCATGTTTCCCTTGCCAAGGTCCTTGATTATCGAAGCGTAGACGAACCGCCTTCTCTAGTCCTCCCCTCTCTACCCAAACACACACACTCCTGTACGTGCGATCAAGTTCTGCTGGACGGACCGGAAGAATCCCGCGGAACGTTAAACGGTCCTTGATGTACTTGTCGAGATCCTGCACCTTGACATTTGAGCCAACCCACTGCTTCGTCGTCCGATGCCAGTAGAAGGTTGCTACTTCTGCCAGGTCGCGATTGCCAAACTTCAGTTCAGCCTTCACCGCTCTGTACGCCTTGTGTCGCTGCTGGCGGCGAAAGAAATGCTTCAAACGCCTCGGCGCGCATCGGAGGGGCTTATTGGCTTGCGCCCGCCCGCATCTGACCATGTTCTCCTCTGTGCGTGAAGAGTGGTCACTGGGCAAGATCATGTCGGAAGGGTGGGAGGTGATAGTGCTATCGAGATCTTGGCTGTTGAACACGTCGAGCCCCCGAGTGTCCATGATGAGTTCGAGAGCAGGAGACTGAGACTGCGCAATGCCCATGATGCCCGTAGCTGCCGACTCAGGCTTGGAGTGGGCATAAAAGGGCATTCCTAGTGGGTCCAAGGCGATGCAAGACTTAGAACCAAACGACGCAGCGTCCATGGACCAATTCATCTGGTTGGCCGCAACTTCGGCATCTTGGCTGGGGAGGAAGTACTGCTCGTGGACGTTCATGACGAAGTCAAGACCAACCTCGCCACCACTCCAAGCATTGAAGTTTCCTGAGAGGCTAGCATCATCGTCGAGATTGTCGTTGCCAGGAGGAGACTGTGCAATGCCTATAATGGCATTCTTATCTGTAAAAACGTGGATGTCGTGTAGCGAGATAAATTCCAAGTCAGGCGTGATGATGTCGGTGGCATCAGCAGAATCCAAGATGGCACTGGGAGACGGATGCGATATGAAGGCCTCGTCAGTGTTTGACCAGTCGAAGGGATTACAACAGGCTTCCATGTTTAAAATCAGAAGGTATGAAGTTAGAGGAGGATGCCAGGAGGAAGTTTGAGGGAGACTCAGGATGGGGGGTAGCCCCCTTTTATACATGCTTGGCCGCACGTCGTGCGGCCAGCTGACTTGTCATCGGTCACGTCACCCATTCAATCCCTCCCATCAACCCAGAACTCCTCCTGGGCATGGGGATCCGGGATATCTTCGTCCTTCCAGTCCCAATCGTCAGAGATGGATCTCTGTTCGAGGCAGTTCCTCTTTCGTGGACGAGCACCATCCAGGGGAAGGCCATGGGATGAATCCCCATGCCTCTTGCGCTGCTGGTTCCCACTGGCCTTGAACCGTGCGATGCTCTCCCCCATGTCCTCGTCCTTTACGATCACCGCTCCCCACACCTCGCCCCCCTCGTGGATTTCCCTCACATGCGCTATCCAAGCGTCTCGATCAGTGATGGTAGAGTCATCCTTGTCCTGTCGACGGCACTCCGGGCACCTGAATGGCTGGCAAAACTTGGACACTGGATGCCTCGAGTTGAGATGTTGAACGAAGCCCCTCTCTGTAAAATAGTCCTCGCACAATAAACAGTAAGCCTGTCGTATCGTTCCAGATTGAAGGTTTGGCGCATGGAGCTTGCCATGCTTTCGTTCGACGAGGCTACTCCAGGCGCCCGGGTTGCCTTCGATCGTGCACTCGCCCCATCCCAGATGCTTGCATTCTGGGCAAGGGAATGGGTGCTTGAAGATATCCATATGTATTTTTCGGACATGTCGTGTGAGTGCGGAACGGTTGGCAAAATCACCACAGCCAAAGAGACATCGCGGCTGCCCGCAAGCCTCGTCGGGCTCGGGCTTGTCATCGCCATCGTCGCCATCCTGAAACTGGCGCTCTGTCAAATACGCCACAATTCTATCGGGCAGCGCCGCAGGGGGGTCTTCGTCCGTCAACAGCGGAGCGATCTTGGCGGCAACGGCGCTGCTAGCCTGGAAAGCCTTCCTCCGAGGATTGATAGCGGAAGGGTCTTGCAGATGCGTTGTTGATTGCCCTAACGCCCGTAGCCTGTCTACTTCCGCAAAGTAGTGGCTGCGCTTCTCTTGGAGCTTAAGAGTCTCCAGGCACCCGATGATGTACCGAATCCGAGCCCAGATGGCATCCTTTGGCTTGCGACAACTTGCGCCCCCTTGTTGTTTTGCAAGCTTTAGCTGCTCTCGTAGGTCTTTGAGGTCATTTCTTGTCTCGAAATTGTCCAACTCTTCTTGTGTAAGGTATAGAGGAGCATTAGGGTCTCGTTTTAGGAACGCATTCGACGCGTTTGACACGGCAGACCATAAGTGTTCATCTTGCTTGGCCTTCTCTCCGTATGCTATCTCGGCCAGTTTCTCCGCTATCTGGACGGATTGGTAGCTCCTCTCAAACACGTCTGTTGAATGCGAAAGGATAAAGTTACACATAGCACGCTCGAGGCTTCCTAATATCACGAGTTAGTGTGGCTTCGGAGGAATCAATATAGAAAGTGCACCGACCGTTAAGCCTATTCGCTGTGCCAACTCTCATTGTGTAAGGCCGCTTCTTCTCGCGGGTGCCCGCAACAAGGTGCACCCGGTTCCAGATATCTAGGAATGCTTTATAGGTTATGGGAACGATGTATTCGTCCATCATCTTGTCTTTCCACTTAAGCTCCACGAAGTCAATTCCTCCCTCCTCTATCGGCTCAGGATTCAGTACCTTATCGCACGAGTCGAAGTCAGCTAGGAATGCATCGTCTGCAATGGCCCGGGCTGTGAAGAGCGTGACAAGGCAAAGTAATTTAAACGGAATTACCGTCATGGGGAAGCGTAGGCTATATCGTCAAGGCGCCGTCAGCCACAGTAGGTTGAGATAAGGGGAGAGAGAGTAAAAGCTCCTCAAGACGTACTAAGAGCGCTGTTCCCTTTCCACACGGTTCTTTTGTTTGACATGATGTATAGTGGTATATACCACCGGCCAAGTTCTGGTTCGAAGTTTGGGATCCCGGACCCAGGCAAATTGCACGTCTTTGTATTTAATGTTGACCAGACTACCAGGCCGCCAGCCGCCAAGACCACCGAGGACCGTGGCCGTGTGGAACGCAAGCCTTGTAGAAGGCCTACACGGGATATGCTTTGCTTCTGTCCAGAGTATGTCGAGCGCGGAGATGATATCTTCCGATTGCATCGCCGATTTCTCGAAGCCCTGTGTCTTGAGCAGATCTATTTCATCGGCCAGAAGCGGTATCCACTACCGTCCGATAACCATTAGCAAAGTAATACGCCAAACGCACCACAATATAATACTCACCCGACCGATCTCGTAAGCCGGGCCACAGCCATTCCCTTGCTTATTAGACGCATACTTAAGCGACCAAAACGATGCTTTCTGTCGATCCTCTAATCGCTTGGGCGTCATGACTCTATAGTCGGCTTCATTGACAAGCATGCACCAGATGTCCTCGACCGTGGTAGCGCTGTCGATGGTTCGCACCTCCATATATTCTTCTGGCCCCAAGCACGGCCGCAATGTGGTCGAAGATATGACATACTGACGGAGAAATGCCCGGAAAATGTTTTGGGCCCTTCTTGAGCCGATGCAAAACTGGATCCAGGTTTCTTCGGCATCGGCCTCGATAGACTTAGCGAACCTTTTTAACTGCCTTAGCATCCGCACTATGATAAACGATCAGATAGCCATTTCTACGACGTACTCTATCCAGTTCGCCCAAATCCCGTCCCGGCGCGTCGAGGTTCTTGGATCGAGAAAGGTCTTGTCGTCCAGTTGATCTTGCGAGTATTTCTCTAGCGTAGCTAGAGAATCCTTTGGGTCAAAGGTGCGTTTATGAGGCTTGCGGAAGGGAACCAGATCTGTCTGGCCATTGAATCGAGCTAAGGACTTCTCGGTGCCCATGATAACGTAAGGCAGGAGGGCAAGGAGGTCTAAACTAAAGAGAACGTAGAATTCAGGTACGCCCACAACGGTCGTGGCAGAAGATGACGGACGTGGATGGAAGGAGGGTTCGGAAGATTGGGGGATGGGTTGTTTATGAATAGAACAACTACAAGCTAACGAAAATATGGCGGCTGGAGGGACAGGGGCGACTCGGCGCTTGCCGTGGGCAGCAGCAGTAGCAGGAGGGAGACAGGGAACGCGAGGCTGCCGTTGGCTGGAAAAGAGCAAGATGGAGGGGGCGTAAGCCGCCATGATGAGACTGTTGCGAGAAAGGGCAACCGGCCGGGGTGATGACAGGCATGTAAGGGTGTGCGGTCTACGGGCGGCGCTTCGGTATCGGAGGGCCGGATGGGAAACGGAGGGCCGGATGGAAAACGGAGGCCCCACCTCTGGGAAACGGCGGCCGGCCGAAAAGCGGGGCTAGCCGGGGTGGAGCGGTAGAACCTCGGGGAAGTTCAAAACAGTAGGAGAGATCCCGTCCGCTCTCCCATAGTTAAGCTAGTAAGGGGCAGATTAGTAGTTGGGTCGGTGACGACCAGCGAATACCGGCTGCTGTATGTTTTTTTCTAATTTTTTTTTGTAAAATTTCTCTTGTTCTTTTGGGCCTTCTCGTTCATGTTTCTTCTGTGAAAGTAGTTACGGTGTTGATTTAACACATACTTGGGTGACAGGGGAGGGTGGCCGCCTGATATGCGGCTGCATGTAGTACTATGTACGAAGTACACGTCCGTACTCCGTACTCCGTACCATGTCGGACAACGAGTATCTCTTTATTATTACTTTGTATTCCGTATTTCATTTCACGAAACTCAATTCTACGCTTGCCCCGTCGCTCTAATATCGTCGTCTCTCCACCATGCTTCGTCTCCCAGAGCCCCTGTGTGCTGCCGCACCTCGCTGGAGCCCATTGCAACCGCCTTATCATCCCTTGACTGTCATGTAACGCTGCACAGAAGTAAAAGCTCCACAGCGACTAGTTACATTATAGTACTTAGAGTGATAACCTGTAGTCGTGGCAAAAGGCAGGGGCTACGATAACAGTGATGTAGTGGCTTGTATCGCAGTACTTCCATTGTATGTTTACTCGTAATGACGAGGCAATCTAAAGTATGCTTCTGTGTGGCCTTACTCGTACTAAAGGGATAGTCCAGCCAATGCGATGGTGATGGAGGATTTGCTGTCCCCGCATCCACCTCAGCGCCAGGCCGATCAAACAGCTGCACACAATCGATAAGATCGAGTTCCATGCTGTTAAATTACCTGCAATAATTTTCCCGCCAAGGCTAGGCCAATGACATTGTCATAATGGCGCAGGAATCGCATTCCGCCCAACACCAGGGTGTCAGGACGCCCTCAACTCTACTCCGTACGGAATAGTCCACGTCCATGCGCTGCCCACGCCCCTCCCGCGCGCCTTCCAACTTATTCCTGTTTGTAGGGGGCCGCCGGCCTGAATTTGAACGCGTCATCCCTTCCCATCATCCTCGCGACAATTCTCAGTTCCAATTCCACGTTTGCTGCACTTCCGCTCCTATTGGATTGTTGTCTCGGCCAGCTTTCTTCCACCTGGCGCGCGCTCGTCATCCTCCTCGGCCGCAACGCTGGCCACGTCCAACTGGCAACAGTCGAATTCATCCGGCCCCTTCAATCGAGGAACGAAGCGAAGCCCATTGCCAGCTGCGAATCCTGCAATCCGTACGGCCTCATCCATCCGGACGACCACAGCGGAATAAAATCGATACGAATCCGCGAAAACGCGACCAAGACTGACGTCGCAAAGCAACCTGTGCGGCTTGATCTTGCCAACCACCTCGACGACGTGTGAGCCGCGCCACGAAGCAAACTCGTCTGATCTCCTATCGATGATGGAGGACGGCCCGCATATGCTCCCGCCGCATTCGGTGGACCCGATTTCCCGACCGAGCTCGACGTCGACATCTGCCTCTGCGACGCTTGCACACCTGCCTGGCATCGCAGCGCTGGCCGCAAGCAATGCAGCGCCAGACTCTCCGCAACTAAGGTACGCCCCGCACACTTCTGACGGGATTCGAGGCAACGGCGAGAGGGGCTGGGACATACTATGGGATACCAACGATTACGCGTGTAGCTGTCACGGGAGTCGTGACACCGTCTACTGCCATCACTCTTGCGCCGCCAGCTGTGTCAGGGAACCACTCAGCATCAGCTCAGTGCTAATACGTCTCCGTTTAGGGCAACTGCGGCGCCTCAAGGCTCGATGCATACTGGAATCTCACACGCTGCTACCAGCGGGGGCGGTAACATGGTAAGTCTGGCAGACCATCTTCTCCCCTAGTATGCCCTCACGGTCCCTCGCACGACATCGGCATGTCGATGCGACGTTTAATCCCGTCGCAACCATCGGAACCAATGGCGCCAAGCTCCCTGGGACCGTGGTGGATACGCCATTGCATCTCGCATCCTTTGTCCAGCGTCTGGCGGTCCTTATCGTGAAGATATGCGCGGTCACGTGGCTTATCGCGATGCGCGTCGCGCTAAATCCCAAGCGGGCGATTCGTGCCTGCCAATCAACACCCTGCTATCTTGTCTTATCAGTCCCAGCGCATGACGGCAGCCAAAGTTTTTTTTTACTCCGTCATCCTTATCGATCACGATAATATTTATCGCGTTGCCGCTCCCTGCCTTTCCAAACGGACTTTACTTGCACCGACCAAACCGGCAACATGATGGCAACTAACACATCTTCGCAGCCGACGTGCCAAAATTGCACAACGTCTACGACGCCGCTATGGCGTCGCGACGAGTTTGGCTCCGTCCTGTGCAATGCCTGTGGCCTATTCCTCAAGCTGCACGGGCGACCGCGGCCTATCTCTCTTAAGACGGACGTTATCAAAAGTCGCAATCGCGTCAAGACGATGCGCCCCGATCTGGCGCCAAAGAAAAAGGCATAGACTCTTTGCCACTCCTGTCTCTACCAGGCCGCTTGCTAACCGTCTTTGCGCAGCAGCAGCAGCAACAGCAGCAGGTCAATAACTATCCTTTCCCAACCGATGCGAATGGTGCTGAGATGTCCGCCCAGAATGCCGCCGCCGCCGCCGCACAGGCCATACGGACGGCGCAAAAGTCCGCAAACGGGCATAATGAGGGCTCCGACTCCCCCATCTCCCGCACGGGGACGCCGTCGATGTACAACCAGGGAATTCCGTCCTTCATGGTGGATGATCCTTACCATACCAGTTTCAACGGCGGGGCGGGCGGCGATGGAAGTGGTGGCTCGCCCATGAATGGCGACCGCGGCCTTGACAGCCCTCAGACGCATGAACAGATCATGGCGCACAACTCGAGCCTTAAGACGAGGGTTAGCGAGCTGGAAGTTATCAACGAACTGTTCCGAGGCCGCCTCAGCCAGCTGGAGCAACAAGAAGCCGCCGCGCGCCGAGGCCAGGAGGTTGCTGGTGCGGAACAGACACAGCTGCGAAGTCAACTCGAGGCCACTCAGGAGAGTGAAGCTCAGCTGCGCCTCCAGCTGGAGGACAGCCATCGGCGCGAGAATAATCTGAAGCGACGCCTGGACGAGCTGGAGCTGGAGCTGAAGGAAAAAGAGACCGTGGATTCCGACAGGCCGTCTAAGAAGCCCCGTATGGAACAGGACGAGGATTCCGCCTTTGCCGCCGAGGAGCCAGATACGATTTAAACGCCGCCCTCGACTGCTTGAACAGCCTCGGACCACCAGGGCTTGGTGTATTAAGGGCCGACAGCAATGCACGGTGACGGCGACATGTCGGCGTTCGTTTCTCTGCAGCTGCTTCACCGTCTGTTCCCCCCTTTGTTGGCGCCCGACAGCCTCAACACCCAAAACTTTCACTACAATTCACTCAGTATACCCTGTTATGATAGGCGTCTTGCGGGTCGCTGTCTACGGTGACAACGACGCAGGATGGGCGGCGTTACGGTTGTCTTTTTACCACTAATTTAATCTACTGGCCTGCTGGCGGAATTATGACGGCATGGCATGGTCACAGGGATGGCACTCACGGAGCAGAGCGTTGAGAAACGGAGATACCATGGCATACCGGCTGGCAGCCCACGCAACTGATGCTTGATGGCCAATCGCCAGAGAACCCTCCATGGCTGGAGTTGTCGGCGTAAATGTGGCTCGAAGGGAATCAGCTAGAGCGAGGATCGCAGAACAAAAAGTTTAGCTACTATGACTAGTAAAAGAGCCCTACCTTTGGCAAAGAAGTTTCGTCGTTGCGTCTTTTCCATTGAGGTATCCTTGCTCGTTTCTTGGCTCAGGGGGTTCCACCCAAAGCGCGACGTGATTCGTACGCGAATAACACATGAGCAGAGGCCTATAATAAGAAAGCATTCAAAACTTTGATCAGCCAAACATTTGCCACGAGCATTTGAGTGTTCAACTGCCAGGCAGCTGGAGCTGGTCATCTCAAGGCTGTGTACCGTCGGGTCACGTGCAGGCAGGCGGCTATAGTCCCATGCTCAATTATTCGAGGCTGTGGTGCGTTTTCACCACCAAACCTCCCCATCACCACCTTTTGTTATCGCTCTCTCGTCTCCCGTCTCCACTCCGTCGCCGGGATTCTTGGCAGCTGCGAGCTGGCATATCCCATGCCGCCTTCTGCCGCGGGCCACACGATTTGAGAAGCCCGCTGTGGGAGAGTCAACCGAGCTCCGTACGCGAGAAGCACCATTTCTTCCATCCGCAGCGACCAACAATCCAACCCACTCGGAGGACACCCAAGACACCATGGTCACGCCAAGCTCTCGTGGAGGACCGGGCGCCGCCCGCGCCAATATCGTCAAGCCCGGCGGGGTCAAAGGGCAGGGCAGAGGGCAGGTGGGAGGAAAGACGGTCCTCAGCACTCGACACCGGTAGGTTTCTGGGTCATGAGAGAGTCGCTATGCGGTGCTAACGCCATCGCAGCAAGGTCATCCGGGATGCCATCCAGGGCGTCAGTAAGTGCTCGACGTCCCGAAACGAAACTTGGAATCCTGTGCTAACAGCCTGTCAGCGCGGCCAGACGTCAGGTAAGCTCGCAGCCCGCGACGACCGCCGCGTTGGGTTGCCCTTTGTAGCGGCTTGCTCGCGTCGTGGCAACATGAGAGTATGTTTTGACCGCCTTCGCAGACGATTGGCCAGACGGGGAGGTGTTAAGAGGATCTCTGCCGGAATCTACCCTGAGATTCGCGCTGCACTCAAGGATAGACTCGAAATGGTGAGTCCTCTCAGCAGTTTTCGCGGCACTTCCTCGTCTAATATCGTTTGGCAGATCCTGCGTACCTGCATCATTTTCGTGGAGCATCGTAATGCGAAGACAATAACGACATTGGATGTACGTGACGAACCGTTTCTTTCCTGTGTTATCTGCTACTTGGTGCTGACGATGGACACCAGGTCATCTACAGTCTCCGCCGAATTGGTCGGCCTATTTACGGCTTCGACCCCGAGACTTACGACGGCCGGAAGAAGGCGAAACAAGGCGCCGCAGACTAGGACGTGTAGCAAACGCTGCTTGACTCGCGCCGCTCTACCGCAGAGCAGCAAGTCCAAGGCAGGTGGCGATCGTTTTTCTTTCAGTGGTTCATACTGTTTCATGGCTTTGCTATATAAATGTGGCCGGTTTCGGCAAATACGTCTGGCAACGAGTTCTGCCAACAGGGCGAGCGTGGCGTCTGAGAAAAGTCAAGTACGAGAGATTAATACAACGGATGGACACCGACGACGAAACGAACGTGTTTAAAAATTTATCAGTCAAGGGGGTATCTCAAGTGAATGTAACGCAACAGCAACCGTCTCCGCAATCCGGATTATGCAAAAAACGAAAGACCTGCACGTTGTTCAAACGGCGTCCCTCACCTCTTCCTCCTGCTCGCCTCCCACTCAGCAGCGGCCTCTTCCAGCACCTTGGCCGCGCGATTCTCATCCCTCCGGAACGCCCCGTTGAAGATACGCGGCAGCAGCATGGTGCTGTTGGCGTGCTCCCGCGCGAAGCCCACCTGCGCGTCCTTGCCGCACAGCTCCTTGGTCTTGCGCACGGCGGCGAGCAGGAGGTCCCTGCCGATGCCCTGGCCGCGGTACTCGAGACGGGTGGTCCACGCGCGGATGACGCCCTTGCCACCGCGGAGGCTCGCGCCGCGGCTGCGGTTCTTGCGCCGCAAGGAGGGGCCCGGACCGGCGACGGCGCACTTGGGCTCGAGGCGCAGGACGAGAGCGGCGGTGAGGACGTCGCCGCAGCGGGCGCCCAGCATAAGGTCCTGCTCGCCGCGGGAGGCGTCCGGCTTGAGCCAGGACCAGGTGATGTCCTCGGCGAGGGCGACGTAGCCGCCGACGCGGCACCTCACGGAGAGGAGGTACGCCACGGCGACGCCGCAGGCAAGCACAACGGCGCGGGCGGCGTCACCACCGGCCCCGCGCAGGCAGGCGCAGCGGTAGACGAGGCCCCAGGCGGAGGCCAGCGCGGCGAGGCACAGCGGGTGCAGGGCGAGGGCGCGGGCGGCGCGCTGCTTCATCTGGGCGACGGAGGCGGCGACGAGGCGCAGGCCCTCGGCCTTGTCGTCGCGGGAGCAGAGGGTGTCGAGGGACAGCGGGGGGATGTCGTCGAGGGCCGTCAGGGGGGGGCTCGCGGCGAGGGCGCAGAGCGGCGAGGGCGCGAGGTACGGCGGCGGGGAGTAGGGCCCCAGGTAGGGCGTGTTGGCGGTGGAGGAGGCGGCGGAGGGGGTGAGGACGAGGTTGGCGCGGAGAAAGGTGAAGAAGGCTGCGAGGCGGTGTCAGTAACTTTCAACATATGAGCGTGGTCCATGGCGTGAAGCTTCACGGACGATCCGTGCGCAATCCGGGGTAATCCGGGGGATGTTTTGAGATCCACCTTCCGTGAGTTCGCCCTCGTCTCAAAAGCACTGACGGATACATGATGGGATATTCGCACGTCGAGTTTGGAGTGAGCCATGTCCGTCTCACTGCCCAGGAGAAGGCCCAGACGCCATCACGGCTCGCGACCGGCAACCGCAACAAGGACGAGGAGGCAAGGAATCGCATCGACTCACCGGCGCTCGACCTCAGGCCCGGCACGACGCCGCCCCGATCGGCCACGAACCCCGGGCCGCAGTTGCTGAGGTCCAGCTCACGCACGCCGCGCTCCATGACGGGCGCGGGTCGGTCAGGTCGAGGGCGCAGCGCAGTCGGCGCGGTATTCACGCGAGGCCGGGTATCCCGAGCTTGCTTCGTCCGCGGTGCAGCCGCCCTGGCAGGAAAGGGGGGAGGAGTAAAGGCGTGAAAGGGGGGCCACGAGGGAGAGGCAGACGGAGAAGGGGGAGGGCCGTCGACGCCGTCGGCCCTCTGTTTTTGTGCGCCAAAAGCTCGGCGCGGTACCGTCGCCGCGGGTCGCTCCGATGCCTGTCATTTATCTCGCAGCACGGCGTGCGCGCCACTCGATAGTCTGCAGTCCGCCGTAGTCTGGCGCGGCGCACGAGGTGGTCCGCAGTGTGTAGTGTGGTGTGTCGTCCGCACGTATGTGTGTAAGTGCGCATTTGCGAGCGCATCTTGCGTGATCGCCAGGCGGACGCCCCCGTCGCCACGCACGACACGCGGTGTCGCCAACGACGCCGCCAAACGCCGTCGAGCCGCAGACTCGACGTGATCCCGCAGAAGCAGCATCTGGAGCGACAGGCTCGCGGACCAGCGCCTGGCGCGTGCGCTGCAAGCCCCGTCGGGCTGTCGAAGGCGGTATCAAAGCGTCGATGAAGACGACAAGTCGTGCCCACTCGACCCCACACCGATCACCAGCGCGCCCCGTCACCCCATCGTCCTGCAGCCATCATCTACGAGAACGTCCCCCCCCCCCCGTGAAGCCGTGCACGCATCTGCCATCGCCAACAAGCGCATCGCCAGCCAAGCAAGCAAGCTGCAGCAGCTCGATAACATGCACGCCCGTGATTTGCCCGAAGGCCCCCCCGTTGCGTGGGCGCCGCTCTGGTCCACCCCGCTCGCTGAAACGCAGAGGCTGCAGCTCGGCGTCCATGGCGTGTTGAAACGGCTTCGCTGGAGAGGGACTGGATGTACGGACTGGGTGCCGCCTGGTGCCGTGCGGGTGCAGCCATGCGCGGCGCGGCGCGAGGCAATGTCGACGGCGTTTCGACGGCCTGACATGCAGCTTCGACTGCGTGTTTGCGACGTGTTGCCGACGAGAGCGGTTACAGGTCGGCGTCGGGCGAGGTCTCGGCCTTTGATGGGCGTGGCGGAGGAGCCGAGTCCATGTACGCGGCCCTGGGTGTATCAGATGGCCTCTCCAACGGCACCAAGAACACGAATGCGGAGTAGTCCGTACATACTCTGGATATCGTGGGCTTCTACTCGGGATAGCTTCACCTCAGCCCTGGCCGTTCCACAGCGCCCTAAACCTCCCCCCCTCCCGCTTCAGCAGCGCCCCCGGCGCCCCCATCTCCACCATCTCGCCCCCTTCCAGCATCACCACCGCGTCAAACCCCCGGACCGTGTTCAGCCGGTGCACCACCGACACCACCGTGTGGCCCGCAAACTCCTCCTCCAGCACCCGCACCATCAGCTCCTCGGTGTGCTGGTCCACCGCGCTCATCGCCTCGTCCAGCACCACCACCGCGCTCGCCTCCCTGCGCGCCAGCGCCCGCGCCAGGCACAGCAGCTGCCTCTGCCCGTGCGACAGCGCGAGGTCGGCCACGTCCGTGTCGAGCCCGCCGTGCAGCCTGATGGCGTCCCAGAGCTCGACCTTCTCCAGGCACGACACGAGGTCCTCGTCCGACGGGCCGGCTGGCGTGTCGCTGCTGCCGGGCGAGAGATTCGAGCGTAGGCTGCCCGGGAACAGCATCGGCTCCTGCGGCACGGCGATGAGGCGCGGCCGCAGCACGTTCTGCGGGATGTGCGAGATGTCCATGCCGTCGAGCACGATGGCGCCCGAGTCCAGGTCTAGCAGCCGGAACAGCGTCAGCAGCAGTGACGACTTGCCGCTGCCGGTCCTCCCGCAGATGGCCACCTTCTGCCCGGGCTTGATCGTCAGGCTTCATGTTGTTGAGTGCCGGCCGGGTCTCCGTCGAATACGACGCCGTGATGCCCCGGATGTCGAGTCCGCCCTGGCCAAGCCAGTGCGCCGGCGGCATCTCGGGCTGCGCAGGTGGAATCTCCGCAGGCGTGTCGGCCTCAAAGGCCCTGAGACGCGCGATGGCGCCGAGTGACGTCTCCAGCGAGGTCCATGACTGGATCAGGTTCGCCAGCGACGAGCTCAAGCCCAGGATGTTGGTCAACGCTAGGGCCATGGCACCGGCACTCGTAGCCGAAGGCGTCACCACGCCAAACGCGACCAGGAGAACCGCCGATGCCGCGACAAAGAGGTCAAGCACCAGCGTCAGCCAGCGCTGAACGCAGAAGAGCAGGTAGTGCGGCTTCTGGGAGTCGTCCAGCAGTCGCAGCGACGTCTCGCGAAAGGCAGATTCCCACCCAAAGGCCTGGATGGTCGCCAGTCCATCGATGGTTTCGAGGAGGTGAGTGTACAGCGGAGCTGTCGCCTGCAAATCGAGATATCGTAGCTGGCGAGACGTCCGCAGGTAAAACTTTTGCAAGCCGTAGAGGAAGACGAACATGATGGGCACCGTCGCCCCGAGATATCGGGCGCCCTGCATGACCAGTATAGTCTGTCCGATGAAGCTGAGCACGCCTGGAACCCTGTGTCAGTGCATCGTCTTTGCGAAGGACGGACAAGTAGTTTACCCGAGCACGTCGTGTATAGAGCAGTCGGCAGCTCCCTGTCGATGAGGGACATGTCTTTGCTGAACCTGCCAACAGTTAGGACGTAGGTTCAGGGGGGTCATGTTGCCGCAACGTACCTGTTGACAAGGTCACCAGAATCCATGGCGACGAAAAAGGACAGCGGGGCACTGGATGCACGTTAGATCCGCACGATCGCTCTCGAGCAGCAGCCGGGCCATACCTCATGACGGTCCGAAGCAGCGTGAGATGCAGGTTTCGAGCCGACTTTGGCAGGATCTTGACGAAATAGAACCTGAATCGTCAGCGAGCCCTGACCCGAGTCGTACAAGGCAGGGAAACCTACCACACATCCACGCCGATGATGAGCACGCCCACCACGGAAGCCATGGCGAAGATGCCAAAGTACATGCCAGTGTTGACGTGGCCGCGCTCGTTGGCCTCGGACCAGGTCTTTAGCCACAGCTCTGAAAGACAAGTCAGTATACTGCCCAACGTCGCGCACCCAGAGTTCTGGGACGTACCGGGGAACAGGCTCATCCCCATGAATGCCACCCCAATGGCCAGACCAGTGAAGCCGTATACCCAGCCGATGGACTTGAGGTAGTACCAGTACAGCGAAGTGTCGCCGGTCTGGCGGAGCAGATCAAGCTTCTGGCCGTCGTCGGAATTTGCCTTGGCCGGGGATGCCTGCTGCCGGGAGGCGTCTGTCACGTCGCCCGCGGAATCATCGCTGGGGGCTGGGCGGTCTTGACTGGTAAGTATGAAGCGCTTTAGCTGGGGCTT
This sequence comes from Tolypocladium nubicola, assembly GCA_024340505.1. Classification (NCBI taxonomy): domain Eukaryota; kingdom Fungi; phylum Ascomycota; class Sordariomycetes; order Hypocreales; family Ophiocordycipitaceae; genus Tolypocladium; species Tolypocladium nubicola. Next base: position 18,876 of record JALHCA010001241.1, read on the forward strand.
GTCCTTGAGGGAGCCAAAGCTTCCTTGATCAGCGATCCGGCCATCGTCGCCGAGGAGAACGATGCGGTCGTCGTCTCCGAGCAGATGCACTGAGCCGTGTTAGCTACGGCCACGACCACATCGGCATTGCCACTTACGTGTATGAGTCGCCAAGATGATTGTGGCGTTGTTTTTGCGAAGCAGACCCGAAGGACCGAATACACGAGCCCAGACGTGACGCTGGGTAGCCCAGTCCAGGCCGCTCAGCACATCATCAATGAACATGACCGGCTTCCTCGAATAGACGGCTCGAGCCAAAGCCTACACGCTGTTAGGACACAATCACAAATCTGCGGAAGCCGTGCTCACAATGCGCTGCTTCTGTCCGCCGCTTAGAGACAGCCCCTTGCTGCCAATCATGGTCTCATCGCCGCTCGGAAGCTGCGCAAAGTCCTTGTCCAGCGCGCAGGCGCTCACGACCGTCGCGTACCAGCCGTCGTCCATGGGAGACTGGCCCAGGATATTAAGCTTGACCGTTGAGTTTACCAGCCAAGTCGTCTGTGCGCAGTAGGCCGCCCCGGAGTCAACAGTCTTGAGATGGCCGGTGCTGTGCAGCTGCCCCAAGAGTCCTCGAAGCAGAATCGTCTTCCCGGAGCCGACCTTGCCCGTCACCACAGTGAGCGAGTGAGGCTGTACGGCCAGATCTATCCCGCGCAGTATCGGTCTGTCGCTGGGCTTGGGTCGGAAACTGGCGTCCTTTGCAACGACGACGGCTTGGTCCGTGGCCTTGGATGGCATCGGGTCTAACCCTCTGCCTTCTTTGGTGGTCGAGCCGCTTAGATCAACCGAGGACCCGGAATCACTGGCCGATCCGTCGTTGTTCTCCCCGTCCTCGAGGTACGCTTGCAACCTCTCAAAGCAGCCCAAGGAGCTGAAGAACGACGGCACCGCCGAGAGCAGGTGCGCCAATGGCTCTGTGATGAGCCCTATGATGGTCACCGAAGTGAAGGTTGTCGCAATGGTCAAACCCTGCGAGGAGCCGGTGCCCGACGCAAGGATGGCGATGCCGAATGTCAAAACAGGAGCGAGTTTAGAGGGGGTGTTTGCTGAGCCAGTCAGTCGTGACCTCGGTCGACGGTGGGTTGGCACTTACAAATGACGTTCAACCACATAATCAGCATGCGGAACTTCTTGGACAGCTGAAGCTCCTTGACTCTCAGGGCCTGGATGGCCTCGGTCCAAGAGTCTACGAGGCCCAGCATCTTGGTTTCTTTCATCGAGGAGATGACCCCAGACGTGTCAGTGACTCGCTTCTGGATCGCCGCGTTCCATACCTTGGATGCAGGGCCCATGAATTTTGATAGCCGCACCATTGCGATTGTACACACTAGTTTGCGTCAGCAACGGGCTCGAGGCAGAGGGATCACGGTGTAACCGACAGATGACGATAATGGCGGGACCAACGCAGCCCACGCCGAGCTGTCTTTGGAGCAGCCAGATGGCGAGGGAAACTTCGATGACGTTGGCCCATATCTCGTGGATGCCTTCAAACGCGCCGGATATCTGATTCACATCGGCAGTGATCAGCGTGAGCGCCCCCGAACCAGCCGTCGACGCCGGGTCGAGCTCAGTGGTGCGGAACAGAACCAGAGACACGAGAGAGCCGCGAATAATAGTCAAGAGGCGGTAGACTTTATGTTGGTAGAAGCCGGTCGCTAGCTACAGGACACTTGTTAGTCAAGATCCGCCCGCGACCCGGCGTAGGAAACACGCACTGCCAATCCAGAGTACACCAGCCCAGAGGCAGCGATGACCGCGTACCCGGCACTCTTGGGGTACGCCTCGGGTCCCTCTTGCTTCTGCACATAGTCGATAATGCGGGTGATTAGAAAGGGCTGCGCGATCTTGAAGCCCGTCAAGCACAGCCGCGGGAACGCGCCCAGCAGCAAGGCCCCCTTTGTCGAGCGCAGCAGCGTCAGCAGAAGCGCATGCCTGCCGCTGCCGCGACAGCGCCGCCAGTTCTCCTGCATGCGCCGCAGCAGCCGCTCCGAGCGCAGGTCGCGGTCCGTGTCGTAGAGCGACTCGGCCGACAGGCTGGCGCGGAAGCCGCGCATCATCAGGTCGTTGAGCCACCAGAAGAGGCCCCTACTGACGACGCCGCTGGTGGCCTCGCGGCCGAGCGACGCCCAGCGCCGGAGGAGGATGCGCCGCTTGCCCTGGATCTCGAAGATGAAGAGGACGAACTTGGAGACCACCATGGCCGTAAAGACGGCGGCCAGGGGGCTCGCGCCGTCGATGAGCCAGAGGGTGCGGCATTGGACGGCGTCGAAGAGCGTCGAGGACAGCAGGTAGAGGGAGATGATGGTGGACGGCCTGACGGACCGGCTGTGCTCGACGCAGCTCAGCGCCGTCAGGGCCAGGGCGTCGACCAAGCCGAGACTCGAGGCCGCGATGGAGACGCCCCTCGCAGGCAACCCCCCCGATGCCCTCGCCCACAGAACAAGCAACGCAAGTTGCAGCGCGCCGAAGACGGCGCACGCGGCCTAGAAACAGCCCGGTCAGCGACTCCAGCCACACGCCCGTCTCCCCGGCTCGACGCACCAGCTTGCCCAGAGCCAAGGGGCTGGGATACACCTTGCGGCCCTTGCCCAGCAGCTGGAACAGCCGCAGCGGCACGGCCAGCAGCAGCACGGCCGACGGGCCGACGGCGAGGACCGACTGCTCGAACAGCAGCGTGAAGTCGAACCGGCCCGCGCCGCAGTCGTAGGCGGACGGGCCGAAGGAGCCGTCGCAGCCCCCGGCCGCCGTCAGGTTGCGGCCCTGGAACGCGGAGTCCATGGCGATGTCGGGCTCGCCAGGCGGAGAGGAGGAGCACGCAGCGAGAGCGGTGATGTGCGCGCGCGGTTCATGAGAATGGGCGAATCTGCGAACGGGGGCTGCGCCGCTCTATGTTTTGTTCGCGAGGCGAGCCGCCTCCAGGCATCGATGCTGCGGGCTATGCCGTACTGGGCAGCTGCAACGCGGCGAGGCTCGAATCGGCTTGATGCCGGTGGTGAGATTTGGGCGGGACGCCGTTGGTCCTCGCAGTTGCGCCATCGGGAAGGGTAGCCGTTGCGCCAATCTCCGTGCCGTCGACAGCAACCAACGTGATTTCTGCATCGGGGAATGGCGCATCCTTGAAGAATGTTGCAAGTTGGAGTTGGATACGTTGATGTCCGTCCTGCTCTGCCCCGCCACTTTTGCGCCATCACAGCCACAAGGTGGTGCCTGGCGGGGTGCCTTGACTTGTGACACTCGTAAGTCAGGACCAGACTTCTAGTCCGAATCTTTCAACGGGCATATGATTATTTCCACCCGAAGAGTCGGAGAAAGCCAAGCAACTGGTTGGTCCAGACTCCCGACTCCCGCTCCTCTCGACAGGTGGACCGTCCCGGCGAGTCTCCACGACCGAGGGCTTTTGCCAACTTGGCGCATCCTCCCACTCTTCGGAGCCAATATCTCCAGCACCAATATCCAGCACCAATATCCAGCACCTTGTCAACGCCGCCACAGGACTCGTTCACCATGGCACACGCGCACATAACCCCCTCCAACATCCACCTCAAGTGGTCCAAGAACATCCCCCCGGCCCTGACCGTCCCCTCCGGCACGACCCTCACCTTCGACCTCCGCGACGGCCTCAACAACCTGATCACGCCCGCCACCACGTCGGCCGACCTCCCCGGCCTCGACTTCGCGCAGGCCGACCCGGCCTTTGGCCCCGTCTTCGTCGAGGGCGCCGCGCCGGGCGACGTGCTCCGCGTCGACGTCCTCGAGCTCACCCCCGCGGCGCACGGCTGGACGGCCATCCTGCCGGGCTTCGGCCTCCTCAGCGACGAGTTCCCCGCGCCGCGGCTCAAGCTCTGGGACCTGACGACCGTCGCCGAGGGCTACGCCGAGTTCAAGGCCGGCATCCGCGTGCCCGTGCGGCCCTTCCTCGGCGTCATGGGCCTCGCGCCGCCCACCGACGGCGAGCTCAGCACCGTCCCGCCCTACGCCTGGGGCGGCAACATCGACTGCAAGCACGTCACGCAGGGCGCGAGCCTGTACCTCCCCGTGCAGGTCCCCGGCGCGCTCTTCAGCTGCGGCGACGGCCACGCCGCGCAGGGCGACGGCGAGGTCTGCGGCACCGCCATCGAGACGCCCATGACGGCCCGCCTGCGCCTCACCGTCCAGCGCGGCAAGCCGTGGGTGCGCTCGCCGCATTACCTGACGCCGTCGCAGCCGCAGACCCCGCGGGGACAGGAGTATGCCGCCGTGGGCGTCGACGCGGACCTGCGGGAGGCGGCGCGCAAGGGGCTGCGCGGCGCCATCGAGTGGCTTGAGGGCGAAAAGGGGCTGACGAGGGAGGAGGCGTACATGCTGTGCTCGGTCGTGGCCGACTTGAAGATTGTCGAGGCCGTGGACATGCCGCACTATGCCGTCGCGTGCTCGGTGCCGCTGAACATTTTTGTAAACGAAGACTAACCGAGCGATTGATGCGTTGGATATGCCCTCATAGCTTCTGCTATTCCTAATTGATGACGCCTCCTTCAACCCACAAGCAAACTCGCCACCGGCACACCTTCTCCTCGGCGCTTCAGCCCGTACCCCTTCTGAGCGAGTGCCCAACCGATCGGCTCGAGTCTCAAAAGCCAATCGGCTCGAGTCTCAAAAGCCAAGCGTTGATGCCATACCCGTAGTCCGCCAAGGTCCCGTGTTCGACACGGCGCGGTCCCCCGCCCGCAACCCTTACCCATATCCTGGGGAACTAGTCCGTAGTCAGCCACAGCGCCCTCGAAAGGGTTGTCATCTCCAAGGGCGTGCTGGGCAGCCCGTAAAAGTATTAATAAATGCACGCAGCACCCAGCACGCATCCTGCTCAACCCTAGCGTAGCTTTTCCAATAATCCAAGATCTTGCCCTTGTTGATCCCACGAGTCGACGAGTCTCGCGAGCAGCCATGAAAGTCACAGCCGTGAGAACCCATCGTCCGCCGGCAAAACATGCAAACACCCACGACTGACAAGGCCACCCGCAGATCTACGTCTACCCAATCAAAGCCCTTCGGGGCATCCGCCTCGACGCCGCCCACCTCTCCCCGCAGGGCGTGCGGCACGACCGCCGCTTCATGCTCTGCCGCGTCCGGGACGACGGCGGGCTGGCCAAGGTGCAGCTCGACAAGCACCCCGAGTGCGGCCTCTTCGCCCAGGAGTTCGTCGGCGACGACACCGTCCGCGTCCGCTACCTGGCCCCGGAGCAGCCGCTGGTGCCGCCGCGCCGCCTCCCCGGCGCCGTGCTGGACGTGCCCCTGGACCCGGACACGGGAGGGCTGGAGCGCGCCGACATCGACCTGCACGGCAGCGTGGTGAGCGCGTTCCGCATGGGCGCCCCGTACGACGGCTGGTTCACCGCGTGCTTCGGCTTCGAGGCGGCGCTCATGTACATCGGCGACGGGCGGCGTCCCATCCTCGGCACCTTCGCGCCCCGGGACGAGCCCCGCGCGGCCGTGGGCGGCTGGCTGTCCTCCGTGTCCAGCTACCTCTACGGCCCGCCGCGCGCCGACCGCCCCTGGCTCGTCTTCTCCGACCTGGCCCCCTTCCTCATCACCACGGAGCAGTCCCTGCGCAACGTCAGCGCCCGGCTCGCCGAGGGCGACGCCGACATGTACAAGTTCCGTCCCAACATCGTCGTCGACGGCGAGGCCGCGTTCGACGAGGACTTCTGGACCGAGCTGTCCGTCGCCGGCGCGCCGGGCTTCGTGCTGACCAAGCTGTGCAACCGCTGCTCATCGCTCAACGTCGACTACGACACTGGCCGTCCGGCCGTCGGCGAGCGCGGCACCGTCCTCAAGAAGCTCATGTCCGACCGCCGCGTCGACCCCGGCTTCAAGTACGCGCCCTGCTTCGGCAAATATGCGTTCCTGGCCCGCGGGTGCGACGGCCTGGCCCTCCGCGTGGGCGACGATGTTGCCGTCACGAAGCGGTCCGCCGAGCGCCCCGTCTGGGACTGGCCCTCCAGGACGCAGGCTGAGCCTCGGTTCTACCAGTACTCCTGATCCGGAGACCCCGGCGGAGGGGCGGGAGTGTTCACGCGTGCTGACGGACGCTTGTCCCCGGTATTGCAACATGAACCGGTGGCTCCCACCGCCGCCGTCCGCCCTGTTTCAACAACAACGCCAACACTGGCACGAACTTGCCTTGGGGTTGAGAGAAGAGGCGAGGGCCACAATCGTCGTTTCACAGATGGCGCCATCATGCACGCCTTGTTCAACGGCGAGCATCGGGGACACCCACATGGCACGCCCCGGGTGGACCACGTCACCTGTCGTCTGACCGGTTGCCTCTTTCTCCCCGGCGCCTCGCCCATGAGCCTCGTCGCGTGAACCGCCTGCCTCACCGAGGTAGCAGTGGTCCAACCTTGCGAAGAATAGGGGGCGTCGCCGCACGGACGGGGGCGCGCAATCCAGGCACCTGGCGGCTCACTCACGTGCCGTTTTCACCACATCCCCCAGCTGTCTGCCTTCAGAGATATCGATGTAATGCCCGGGCCCTGACATGCGCCATGGTTACACGGCAAAGGACGTAATAACCCGCCAAACCCGCCACCGTTAATATCGTGCAACGACGTACGGTGTCGCCTCAGGAAAAGGGCCGGGCTCCCGCGGTCTCCGTGGCGGGTCTCGCGTCGTGGACTCTGTGAAACCGGCGGATCTGAAGGGCCACGGGCTGGTGTGCAAACCGTTGGTTCTTCTAGAATTCTTCCCGCCTCCGACGCTGTGACACGAAACCCTTTTCATATCTCGGGGAAGAGAGAGCATGCCCTCCGTCCGCCCGGATCTGTCACGGATGGTTGCTCGTCGTACGAGACGGATGCTGACTGGTATCTGATGCTGGCCCGTCTTTGCTGTGAGTCTGTGGCGTGCAACATGAACCGAGTTTGCCGGCTCGCCGGCTCGCAGTGGACACGGCCGACTGGTGAGATGGGCGTGCAGGCAAGAGTTGACTTGTCCCCGAATCTTGCAAGCCGTTGGACGGTCGCCGCTAACGAGCCCAAGGCCGTATCCGCGATCGGAGGATGCTGGAAGAAGGGGGTACTAGGCAGGAGTCCTTTCGTAAGTGTGTAATATTGTCAATTGACTCCTCGTTCCCCGTGTCTTGCATGGCCTGTGTTGGCCTGAGCCAATTGTCTACCCCTTCTTTGTGCCGCCAGTCTGCCGTTGTCTAGCCCTGCGCCGCTGTCTCGTATCGTCGCTCCCAAAACCTCTATTCTACATGCGCCGGAGCCACCGAAATCGGTCCAGACAAAACCTTCAACAAATGAAAAAGCAACCAGTCAACTCGGCCAATCTAGAGATCTTCAACCCAACTAGCAGGCTCGCCGTAATCGCAGCCGAGGTGGTCACACAAACAGCGCCCCCACGCCTGTGACATGCCAGGGCGCCGATTTCCGCTCGCCAGTTGTGCGATCTCAAGATCGGGTCAAGGAAAATAACTTACGCAGCGCCAAAACGACGGTGCCGCATCTGAGACACTCAGAGACGAGATGTTCTGTCAACTCGACGCCTTGGAGTGCTGCTATGGCTTGCAGCAAAGCTCCAGGGGTGCCACACCTCACCAGAGGCTGCATGTTGCAGGGCACCCAACCCGCTGGCGACAGATGCAGGCAGGGGTTGTTAGCGCTGCTGCACAAAGCCTGGAAGAGTCCCTGAAATGTAGCCTCCCACGTGGAACTTGCAGCGGCAGGCTGGTGAAGAGGGCAACCCGAGGTGCGGGAATAAAAAGAGAGGGTGAGTCAAGGAAAACGAAGCTGATACTGTTAAAACGGAATGCTACGCCGCCATCGATATGCGGGTGATGCCCGTTGTGGGAGATGCAGCAGATCGAGCAGGACGAGGTGTAGGGCCGTACGCCATGGCCGTTCTCTGCCGCGGAATGTGTGCGACCTGTCGCCTTTGCCAGCAGATAAGCCGCGCATCAAGATCCAGGGGACTGAGTCTCAAGCGTCCCATCTTGTCGAGTCTGTCGTACAGTGGCCTGGCAAGTCGGCCAGGGTCGCCCCCAACGACACCCCGTCGTGGCCATGTCGTCCGTCTTGCGTACGAGATGTGACGACAGGGCCATACAAGGAACGCACCCCCCTCGGACATAACCCGCAATGTGCTTGACAAGTCTATGCGGTGCCGCATGGGGGGGGCTTATGTGCACGCGCGGCAAAGGTGAAGCTTGCAGTATAAGCATTCGTAAATGACCCAATGTGGTCCAGAGCGGCAATGCTGGCAGATCCACTGAACAAGTGTGCTGTCCGACTTGATCATGTGAAACGAGTGGGCGCAAGAGTTGGCCATGGTTGCAGTTGGACGGTTCGGAAACCTCGATGTAGTTGTCAATGGAAGCTCAGGGCTGTGGTTCGGCTCGCCTGGCAAGCAGACCTTCCGAGGCAATTTCGACCGTAGGCCTGTATATATGTCGAATAAGGCCTCGTTCGAGTCGTGTCAGTGGACAAACGGCTACCCCGGGAAGCGCACTGATGAGGGAGGACGAGGTGTCTGGCTGAGAGGCGGTATCGGCAGCCCTCCGAGGCGTGACCGGTAGCTGTTGTTGAACAGCTCTCGAAACTGGCGGAGGATGGCGAGGGGCGTCGAGATATGGGAGTGAAGACTGAAGAGTTGAAAGCTGGCAAACGGCCCGGCGTCGAGCGTCCTTTTAAGCCGTGCCCAAGCCCACGGCCGACTACCTTACGAATCAGGCAACGTAGCGCGAATAGACTTGAGAAGGAGATGGTTTGCAACGGCCGACGTCCACGGTCCACAACAAACGAGATTCTGAGGGACCAGGTGGAACGGCAATCGGAACAAGACGAACGAGTAAGGCGAGCAAGCAACCTTGTCTCCCCCTCGCGGCCCCGACCCAGGGCGGTGCCGGTGAGCGAATCGGGAGGCGCCCGTTTGCTCTGGTCGGGCTGGCTGAACCCGGATGGAAGCTGCGTCCTGTTTCGGCGCGACTCGTTTACGTCTGAGGAGGCGGATTAAATGGCGAAGCCTGAAGGCGGGCAAGACAATGTGCTGGTCGGTGCTTGACAGAGGCCGGGGCCAGGGCTGTTGCGCACGCTGCTCGGCGGTTGACTCGGGCGTGAGATGACTGACAAAGTGACGATGCGAGTGCTGGAACAAGGCGGAAGCGTCTTGGAGGAGAGGACCCAGGAAACGACAGACTCAGACTCGAGCGCGCCTGCCTGTTTGCACCTTGCAACTTTGAACTCGGCCAGGTGCAGGAGCCTCCCGTGTCGGCCTGGGCCGGACTTGCCTTTAAGGGCCTCATCTGTGTTTGAACGGCGGGTCTTTCTTCTTTTTTCGTCCTTGTCCGTCGTCACTCCACCACCACCAGCCAGGCCAGCTTCCAGCGCAGCGGGCAGCCCTCATCCCATCCCACCACACCCCCTCCTCCTCCTCCAAGTCCAGCTTACCTTGGCGACTGGGCTCCTCGTCTGCCACTCCGCGTCGACCCCTGCTCCCCTGAGATTCGCTGCAAACCGGCCTTGGCGATGTCAGCGATGGAAGCAGCCTGGCGCGCCCCAGAGACACGGCTGCGGATCCTCTAGTGCGCCGGCTGCACCGGGGGTGCGGTGCCCAATACGCTCACCTCAACGCCCGTCCAATGATGCCATGCCTGCTCGCGGCTCGCTCTACCTGCATTGGCGGGGGCTTACAGGCTGGCCGCTCACCAAAGTGCCGCCTCTGCTCCCACACGAGGCGTGGAGCGTCGTCACCTCGGATGCAAGGGAGGATATGCCGTGCACGGCCGAGCGAGGCCTCTCCGTCAGTCTTCACCATCGTCAAACATACAACGTTGTAGCCGCGGGGCTTCGCACCTTGTGCCCAAGGGCGGGTGCATCCCGGTATGTGGCCGGTACGTGCCCATCGCTCAACGTCAAACAGACACACTGGATTCGCTGAGGCAATCGGCCACGGAGCCGCGGCTAGGACGGCAGGCTTGCCCGGCCCCCGGTCCGTCGGCGGGTGTTTGAGCACATTACCAACCAGCGTGCCAGCACGGCGATGCGTCTGTGATGATGGCATGCAGGTTACCAGATCTGTGCGGCGTGCCTCGCAACGTCTGCCAGCGATTCAGCCGCCAAAGCAGGTGATACGTACATGTCATCGCAGAGCGCCTTTGTTGGAGCTTGTGCGCGCCACTACTGACATGTCTGACCGATCAAGATGACTGCAGAGTGAGGGAAATCCAAGTTACCCCAGTGTCGAGGCGAAACCGTTGTCTGCTCGTACGAGCATGCCGGAAAGTGGGCGGCGCAAACCCGCGTCGGGCATCGGGCCGCTGCCTCTGCCGTCTGGTCTCCTTCTTTTCCCGCCCGAACAAAGACAACAACGGAGTTTTTCGTCTCTCTTGTTTCAGCTCCGTCTGTCGACACACGGAGACGGTTGGGCATGCCGCTAGGCCGTCTGCTCCGCAACCCTTGCAGCTATTTTCAGCCCGCATTGTACCTGTACTAGTCCGTACTTCGTACGAAGTACGCCCATGGCATGATGCCGCGGTCCATAATTGTCATGCTTGCAAACATGTTTGGAACGAGAATGGAAGTCGTCGAAACGGCTGGCCCTGGACCACGAGTCCGGGAAGACGCCTGTCTCCCCTCGGCTCCGTTTGCATCTCCTAAGATTTCCGGGCCCAACCCTACCCCGACCCGCCTGCTTGGAGTAGCACAGGTTGGCAAACGGTCTGCCATCCGTATGCCTTCCATGCAGCTTCCGCTGGCCACCTATTCGCACCTAGCCCTGTTGGAAGTTCATGTTACACGCCAACTGCTCGTCAAAGGCCCTCTGACTTGTCTGCCAACGCCAGTAGACCGGTAGAAGCCTGGCCTGGACGCTCAACTAGATCTTCGATGCCACAACCGTTTGAGATCTACAGCGAGGACTACAAGATCCTGCGAGTAGTCAAGACATACTCCTGAGACTGGTTTTGTAGGAGAGACTTCTCTGCGTCGCTCATCAAGGGCCAGCAGCTGCCACACAAACCGCTTGTACGGACACAAAGGCATTGGTGCATGCTGGTACCAACACTTTGCTAGACTCTTTACGCCAGGCCAGGGGATAGCCAATCGAGGAATCAGCCGCGTGCCTGCCATACATAGATGACTACGTTACGGTTACGATTCGGAGAGCACTACTCCGTTCGCTGCCGCTGTGGGCTCTGGGGCTGTCTGCCGTGAGCCCCCGACCCAAGCTTGATGCGGCCTGCTTTCGAGATCGGGATCCTGCTGGACACTACTTGTTTGAGTTTGTGGTCGTTCTCACGTCCATGATCCATCGCCCCATGTCACATCACGTCATGCACACTCCGACGGGCCTACTTCCCCACCAAGTCTGTCGGCAGCAAGCCTCCCAGGTCCTTATTCGCCCGCGGCAGATCGAAACTTGACCGGTCCCGCACTACCTACTTTTGGCTCGAGCGAATACTCCGTACTCCTATGTATTCGATGCCCCTTCTTTAGTCGAAGTCAGACCGCAGAGCACCCCAGGTCGTTGCAGAGACGAGCATCGCGTTCTCAAGCTTGGACATTTAAAACTTCGCAGAGTCCCCGATACTTGTGACAGCAAGCTTGCTATTGTCACGGGGAATGTGCTGCTGCACTCTCTTCATGTCTCTGACGAGGATCTTGCTTCCTATTGAGACTGGGTTGTCGTCTCACTGCTCCGTACACGGCATGTCATCGGCCAGCCGCACGCCTCACTGCGCACCGGAGAATGACGGCGATGGCGGTGCCGAAATAATCGCCGACCAGTTCACTCTTCTTTGGCCGCAATGCAGCCGCGGCACAGCAGAGGCGGCTCTTGTTCTCTCGTTGGGGCACCTGTCATGCGTTGACCCCCCGTTTCATCTTTCACATCCCCTCCACCAAATCAGGCTTGTGATCGGATTGTCGAAAGCATCGCTAGCGACATGTTGTCTACGCAAACGACTACAATGAGTTTTTCTTGAGGACGTGGGATTAACTTATCGTTGATGTCCAAAGACGTGCTATCCAACGTCCCCAAACCAGGCAAAGTGTTTCCGCCCCCACGCACACTCCGTCCGATTGCATGTTTGCGTCCGAGGCCAGGCTAAACTGCTGACCTTCAGCTCATGCGAGCTGGCTGTGCCCTCTTATCCGCACACCGCAGTGCAGTCCGATCTGAGAAGCAATATTTCCGGCTGTCCGCCCCAGAACGAGCAACTTCAGCCTTGCCGCTGCAACGTGGAGATGGCACCACATTTCAGCCGTATACGCCGCTCTCGCCACCAACAGCAAGAGCTCCGAAGTGTCGAGAACGCCCCAGCAACCGGTCAACCGGTGAGGATGAAGCTGATTTGACTACACACCACAGGTGCCTGCCTCGATCAATCCGACAGCGGGCGCGGAATATGACACTTTGGATGTGAATTCACTCTGGTGTGTCGCTTATACCTGAAAGGGTACCCGTGGTCATCATTTATTGATTACTGCCGCCCGCTTGGAAGTTTCCTCGGTCTCGGCGACTCGCATTCCAACCACTCAGTTGCCAGAAAGGGATTTCGCCCCAACGAGCGTTGTCACATTGCCCGCGGCTGTTCTGGTGCGTGCGACATTGTAGGCATGGCTGAAGCCTTACGGGCGGACGTTTGAGACAGGGATGAGCCGCATCCCCATGTGCGTCGGGACGCCACTTGCCCTCCGCGATGAAACAACGCGGGCCATGAGGTTGGCCGACTGGCACCAGCACCTTCTGGTCCTATTTCCGGGCATGCCATTTCTGGGCCGTCATGCTGGCAGGTTCGTCAGACATTGCACAGCCAGGCACAGCCAGGTGCTCAGCTCCCAAGGCTTACGCTGTTCACATCACCGCATTCTCCCGGGTACATTACATGCATGGCACCCGTTTCCGTCTGATATTCCCAGCCGGGCAAACAATTCCAGGCTCCCCGGACCCTGGCAGGGTCGCAAGTGGCATCCCCGGACCGCACTCCCATTTGCTACACCACATGGCCCGCCAGTCTAGACAAGCCCCCACGACAGCGCTAGTCCAGTCGCGGCGGCAAGGCTTGCACCGCGTCCACGTCCTCGGGCCTGTACAGCTCCTCTTGCCCCTTTCCCCTCTGTCCCAGACGGGGGTCACTCAGGCACCTGCGTCCTCGTATGAAGTACTGGAGCCCCGTATTCCTTTTGGGGGAAACTGGGTACCCATCGGGCCACCGGTACGCGAAATGGTTGATTCGTGAACCGTATCGACGATCCCTCACTCTGTTGCCATGTTCTATTCTCTATGCATGATACGCCACCGCCCTGCTGCTCCGTTTACAGGCCCGCAGGCCCCCGATAGCCATACGGGTAATGCTACATGTCTTTTTACACCTCCAGCAGCGCCTCCTCTGTCCCGTCTTCCCGTCGTTTGCCGTCCTTTTAAAGTCCTCGACGCCACACTGCACGAGTGTCGCCGATTTTTTGATCAGTCATTTCCCGCCTGCTCCGTTTAGCGATAAGCCCCATTAGAATCTTGCATATCCTGGTGCGATAGGGAAGTTCTCGCGTTGCTAGTCTGGATGTACATTCACAGGCTTTGGGCCGTCGGCGCCTTCTTGCGCCCCCTGGTTGATTGGCGGGCAAGCTGTTCCAGGCAGAGACATCAGCCCGTCAAGGGCTGAAATCTGGGCACTCTGGCATCGCTAAGATGTCCGTCTGGTCGCCGAATTGCCGAGGCTGCCTCGAGGGATCCATTTACATCTGATCGACGGTCTCTTCGGGTTCCTCAGGCTCGACATGGGTGTCAGCTGTGGCGATGACGTGCGCGATAGGCTCATGGCCCCCAGACAAGAGGTCCTTGGGCGGAACGGCCTTCATCTCCAGCATGTCGTGGTCGTTGGCCAGTCGCTCTTGTTCCTCAAAAGTAAAGGCGTCCGACAAGTTGACGGCCAGAAACGTCTTTGGCAGTTTGACCCTGAAGAAGAGTAAGTATTTCACGTTCACATTCGTCATGCGGGGGGCTCGAGCTACGTACTGGTTGAACTTGGCTCGTAGCGTTTTGATGACCTGAAGCCAATCCGCATGCGGAGTCAAACTGCGTCTCGGCGCACACCCTATGCAGTGCCGGCTGTCGAGTTGGACGTGCAGTGGGTCAAAGACGTGGCATCCTGGGCTGATCGTGACGCGAATGCTGTACGCAAACGTAGGTTCATCCCCACAGATACCCTCGACAGGCGGCTTCATCTCGGACTCGTAAAGCTCAAAGCAAATCTGGGATAGGTAGTCAAGCTCGGGGATGGTGCTGCGCTTGATCTTGGTCTCGATGCCTCCTTCGATGATGCAGTTGAGCAGCGTGTAGATGTGCGATTCCTTTGTGAAATAAAAGAAGGACTTGGCGTCGTTGGAGGCTTGCATCTCCTCGAGGTCCTGGACGATTTCCTTGAGCAGCGGCAGGGACGTCAAGAGTCCAATCTCAAGCTTCTCGCTGTCCGAAATACCGTACTCTTGAGGGCAGATAAAGTCGAACAAGACCTTTGCGAGGCGGTACAGTTCTTGCAGAGGATCGTTCCTCGGATCAGCCTTTGTTGCTGCCTGATGGGTGCCTTTATAGAGCCGGAAGTATTGCTCAGGCGGGCCTTCCTCGTTGAGGTGTCTGAGGCCGTTGAGGAACGAGCGTCGGCGGAAGAGTTTCTTGACACTCGTTCCGCGGCCCGAAGCATCCGTTTTATCCGACCCGTCCGGAGATGGGTTCTGGCTCTTCTCTCCCTTGGGATCCTCGGAGACCCTACCCTCCTCCGACTCCTTAAAACTTGCTTCCTTGACGCCATACTCCTCGTCCAGCATGTGCTTCGGTGGTGTGAAGACCCACTCCAGGAACTGACGATTATGCAGCGCGTCAAACTTCATCGTGTCGTACAACTCAGATATCTTGCTCGGATCGACCTTTTCGCCATCGCAAAACTCGGTAAAAAGCTTCTCCCACCGCTCACGGAACAGTTCGGCATCCTCGCCGCTGCACCATCGAGACTGGATGTTGGTGACGGCATTAGCGTGCGATAGTGCCGACGAGATTGATGTGCTGGAACCTTCCCCGGTAAGTTTCTCGGTGCTCGGGTTGGAAATGGAGCCTAGCGAGGTAGCGGCACCACTAGACAGCTTTCCGTAGTTGTATTGCATGACGCGCCGATGGAAATTCATGAGTTGCACCACCCTGGTTTGCACTTCGGATGGCTCTGGCATGTTCTCCGGCCAGGCAAACTGCGCGGGTCGCTCATTGCCCTTTCGCAGAAGCCCCTTAAGCTTCTTCTTGACCTTGTCCGTCTCATCCTTGGCAGCGTTGGAGTCATCCAGAAGATCTTTGCGGATTGTGATGAAGTTTTCGGGTATCTCCTTTCTTCCCAAGAATGAGGCAGCCCAGATCTGGGCACTGGCAGTCACACGCCGCTCAGAGCTGCTATAGACATGAACTTCGTCGAGAATGTCTCTGTTGAGCAGCATCAGATCGTTGCGCATGTTCTCGCCCAGCTCCTGCGATTGGTATCGTGCAGAGTGCGTCGGTTCGCCACCCCACTTGACAATGAGCTGGAGCTTGTCCAGAACCAAGCGCTCCTCCGCCGCCGTGAACTTGGACATGGTCACGCCGGACAAGGAATCGTGCCGCTTTGACGGAGGAGGAGCTTCGAATCCTTTGGCTGGGGACTCACTGCTGTTGGCCTGGATCTCGACTTCGGCATTCTCATCGACATGCGGCATCTCGTGAACAGCAGGCGCCTCTTCAGTCTTCTTTTTGCGGAACATGGGTTTGATCTGGACCTTGGTTCCAGCCCAGCTCCCCTTCTTCACGAGCACATTCCGCAATGCCTTGAGCTTTGTGCGGTCCTCAATTCCCACCTCATATGCGACATCGACGGCTTGTATGACGCTCGCCAAAGCAGCTTCTCCTATCAAGAGAACCTCTTCCTGGTAACCCTTCAGAAGCGCAATGAATGGCTCGGTATGGAATGTGAATTTGTACTTCTGCTTCGGGGTACGGTCCGCGTGCCGAATCACAGAAACCATGCCCTTGAGCTTCCACGAATGCTTGGGTGGTGGGGGTGCAGCCGCTGTTTCTCCATTCTGCGGCTGAGCAGCAGGAGTGGTTGCGGTCGTAGTCTGTAACGACGACGGCGCAGAAGCCGAGGCCGTTCTGGGCAGCGTTAGATCCGGAGGTGGTAGGGGTAGCGTGGGACTTGTCGCTATGCTTTGGGCCGTCGAGTCCAGTGCGCTCTCAGTCTTGGACGAACCCGCTTCGCTCGGGGCCGAGGGCGCGGAGTCGGGATGCGGCAGCTCTGCATTGGATGGTGGAGCGCTACTCCCGTTCGTTGACTTGGCTGGGTTTGCTGCGGGAGCAGAGGCGGACTGGTGATCGCGATCCTTCATGGCCTGCGTTGCTCGTGCAAGAGGATCAATGTCCGATGCCGTAGGAGAAGGTAGCGGGGGAGTAACACCACCACGGCGCAGCCTCTCCTTGACGAAGATATCCTTGAGAATGATGGCGCAGTGTTCGTAGTAGTCGTCATTGTCCTTGACGAAGCTCCATCCGTTGACGTCGATGACATAGCTCTTGCCAGACGCTCGCAGCATGTCAAACCCGCAAACCCGCTGACCAAAAGTTGTCGATATCCTGCTTGCCGTTTCCTTCTCTTCGGTGCTCAAAGCAGTGACGTATCGCAGCTCTTTGCCATGCGTGTTTCGCCTGACGATGCCATCAACGACGGGCGACTTGCGCGTCTCCGCGTGGCAATAGTGAGGGCCGACGGTATACGCCTTTACATCCTCGGCGTTGTCAACTTGCATGAAGCTCTCGTAGATGTAGCTGGAGTCGGGCTCTGTGATGGCCCTCGGGGTGTTCAAGTCGGGCACGTAGTCTGAGCTCTTGTTGCCAATCTTTCTGAACAGCTTTCTCGCGCCGCCACCTGAGCTCCGAGGGAAGTAAATGATGATGTTGTGGTCCTCACCGCTCGTGGGCTTCTCCACAAACGGCTTCTTGAGCAATGCGCCGTCCACACTCAGGACATCGCCATCGTCGATCAACTCGACGTGTCGCGGAGGCATCTGCTTCTCTATATCAACCGGCTCCAGGGCGACGCCGGACACATCCTTGATGTGCTTTGTCATTTCGGTGGTGAGAACCTCCGGGCCGCCATCTCGGCTAACCTCTAACCGTTTTGGAGTGCGAACCTGGATCTTATCGAGGAGACGAAGGCACACTCGCCTGTCCCACAGGATCTTTTGCATCGGCACATCGTTAACGCAAAAAGGCTTTCTGGTCTTGACATAGGCGATGGCCTTTTCCAAAGGAAATCCATCAGAGTAGAAAGATATCAAATAGTCACTAGTATGTGTTAGTGAAATGGCGTTGTTTCATTTAACTCATGCAGGCGCAGGCAAGCTGAGTGGCAGAGACGCCGCTATGCTCTTCTTGTTCACCGAAAAGGGGCAAGGTCTGGTACACCGGCGGTGGACTCACCAAATGGGCCAATTTTCAACTTCTAAACAAGACACAATTAGCAAAGGTTTCATAGGAAAATGCTCTGCAGATGTCACGAACCTTCGTCGAGAATGACTTTGTCACCAAAGACCACCACATCGAACTCACGATTCGCGATGAGGCGATTCAGAATGTTCCTACTCGGCTTACTTCTGGCTTTGATGTCCAAGGCACATATTCCAATGACGCCCCAAGGAGCTGGCTTTGCTAAAGGACAATCAGAATACTGCAGCGCGATTTGGGGGTCTTTACTCAGAGAGCAATTGCTCAAAGCTTACCCTCTTCCTTCTCTCGGTGGCGCTCACTGCTCGGGCTGTGGCTGCTCGCCGCCGTGCTGCCGCTGAACCTCCTCTTTGCTCTGCTGCGAGAGCGATCCGGCTGAGAGCGCATGTTGCTGGACTCTGCTCGCTGGCTGCGTCTCATCAGGTCAAGCGGCTGCGCGTGAGGATCTCTCAGCGTCAGGTGGTGTTGCCCGGGCGCAGCACTCTGGCCGGGTTGGCTGCCCGACGACGTGGTGACGGCGACACTGGAGACTCCCGCCTCGGGTGGAGCAGGACCGACGCCTTTGCCAGACGACATCAGGCTTGGAACCGACCGAGGTGGACCTCCGCCGGAGTCTGAACCGTAGACGGATGGCGAGGAGTTCAAGACGCCACGCGCAGAGGCCAGAGAGTATAACGAGTTTCCCGACAAGCGCTTCGACTGGATGTCCGAGTACGAGGACCGTGCCGTCAGCGCAGGCTCGGGCAAGTAGGCGTGGGCGGCGTCGAAAGTCGAAGCTGGTCGGAGCCGCGGGGTTTCCGTGTCGAGGGCCGAAAGCTGGGGTTCGCCAAAGACGAGGTCCTCGCTCCAGGCGTCCGAGGTGCCGGACTGTCTCTGACTGCTCAGCCGCAAGGATCGAGAGCCCTTGACGGAGATGGGAGGGGACTGGGGGGCGGTTGAGACGCTGGACCGTTCGGCGTGGACTTGGGAGGTTCCAGGCTCAGCGTGCCGACTCTTCCTGCTGCTGGCGACGGAGCCGGTCAAGGACGAGGACGAGATGCTGCGGACGTGCGAGGGAGCATGCCGCTGGTGGTGTCTCGACAGCGGAGGCGATGCAGAGGGGAGCGACGGGGAACCGCCACGAGCAGCGTCTTGGAGTGGGGAGCGGTCGCCGACGATGGAGGACGATGGGCTGTTACATAAGGAGACGGCCGCGGTGGTGCTGGTGAAGTCCGACGACGGGAGGTCCATTTTGGTGGTGCTGGACCTGGCGGTGGTGGGCTCCCGCAAAGTCTGTTAACAACCTAGGTAAGGTGCTAGCGAGCTAGCGATGGCTGGGCAGGCGGGCTGCCCGAGCAGAGTGCGGAAGACAATCGGAGCTGCTCCGTTGGGCTAGGGCCAAACTGCGTCTGTCAATCACCCGCGATGCCGCAACCGTCACGAACGAGCAGCTGGAGGAGCCCTGGGGGGTTTCGGGGAGGGCTGCGATGCGATTTTGCACGGCGGAGGCGCTGCATCGTCGCTCGGTGACGTACCGTCGTTGGTTGGGCGTTTCCGAGGCTCTGGATGCCCCCTGGTGCAGCGCTAGCAGAGCGAGCCTCTACCCATGCACGACGACAAGCAAATCGGAGCAGCTGCGGTGGCGGGCGGGGGCAAGGATCATCTGGAAGTCACAAGGAAGGCCCAGGCTCATCGTGGTGATGAGGGCATGTTTGTCGAGTACGGACTACGGAGTACAAGAGTACGAGTATGGGCGTTGACGGGTGCGCTGGCGGGACAGGATTGTTTGCTCCCTGAAGCACGGCGCCTCCCGTCTTGACTGCCTTCACCCCGAGAGGAGCTGCCGCGAGGCAAGGCCGTCCCAATGCACAGGTACAGGGAACGGCAGAGCAACCATGTATATCCGTTAATCGATGCACGATGCACGATGCGAGATGCGCGACGATTCATGCGCATCAACCGTTCGCGATCACGCACCCTGAGCTGAGCTTCAGATTGGCTGGCAGAGCGCCCCCTCCTCATTGGCGGGCACCGAACGCGGGGGGTGTTTTGTGCCACCAAGAATTAGAAAAGAAACGGATGTGCTTCGTACGAATAAAGTACTCGGGTAGCCGTACCGTGAATGCGAGCAATGTCGTGCTACACGCGTTCAGACAAGGCACGATGCATCGTGTGCAAGACATGAGGTCCCCAATGCAGTCGTGATATGGTCAGTCGTCGAATGTCCCTCCGAGAACAGCCCAGCGACAGATGGTCGAAAGGACAAGACGAATATGGAAGGTGGGGCGGCAGAAAACCGTCGACTCCCCTCACCGCCCAAATTTTTCTGGAACACACGGCGCCGAAGCTTCACCAAAGGTGCGCACAAAGGCCGTCTGTCGTCAGAGTTCACCGTCTCGAGCCACGATCTGCGCTCTTGGATCCCAAGATGCCGCACTTCAAGTCCGATGGCCCTCTGGCAAAGCGCCAGAAGGTCTCCTCTGCGGTCGATCCTGCGACTGCATCGGCCAATTCCTCCCGCATCTTCGCCCCGTTTCGAGTATGTCCAACCGCCATGTCCTCGCGCATTGCCATTGCCGTCGTGTCGGTCAATATTTTGTAGCTGACTCTTGCTTCACAGACTGTCGGCCTTGTGTCCCCGACGAGTGTTCCATTTGCCTCTATTCCTCTGGGCAAGACAACCTTCCAGATCACGACCTCTGTTGGCCGGTCACTGCAGACGTACGACTTGCGCCGCGGTCTCAATCTTGTCTTCATCACTCGCCCGCAGACCCCGGCCGACATAACCGCGACGTTTGCATGGAAAGAGAAAGTTCTTGCGGCATGGGGCGGCTCCAAAGAGGGCGAGCCGCAAGGTGTGTGGGTGTTCCAGAGGGGCAAGAAGGTCGACGAGTTGGCGCTCCCAGCCGA
The DNA here is from genome assembly GCA_024340505.1 of Tolypocladium nubicola. Classification (NCBI taxonomy): domain Eukaryota; kingdom Fungi; phylum Ascomycota; class Sordariomycetes; order Hypocreales; family Ophiocordycipitaceae; genus Tolypocladium; species Tolypocladium nubicola. The sequence goes on from JALHCA010001241.1 coordinate 39,291, forward strand.
TATTACTGAGCCGATCAAGCAAATCCTTGTCTTTGGGACATGGGTTGTCGCTGCTGCTTCGACAAGGATCGAAATCTTCAAATCTGCGACCCTTGAGCACTACACCACGATCCACACCATGGCAGCGGGCAAGGGCGGCAACGAAATCACCGGCGGCATCACCAGCATGCCGACCTTTCTCAACAAGATCTTTGTTGGCCGCAGCGATGGATGGGTGGAAATTTGGAACGTGAGCACGGGAAAGCTCATTTACACCATCCTGCCCCCATCCCCTGACTGCGGTTCTGTCACGTGCCTCGAGCCAAGTCCCGCCCTCTCCCTCATGGCCATCGCATACTCAGGCGGTCCATTGGTTATCACCAATGTGCTCACTGACAAGCGCGTTCTCCAAATCGAAGCAGGAAATTCCAAAGCTCCGGTCAACTGCATATCCTTCCGGACTGATGGTGTGGGGGCTGGCCAAGACGGCAGGAAGGCCGGCGTCATGGCTACAGCGACTGCGGCGACGGGCGATGTGACATTCTGGGACATGAACGGCGGTGGCCGTGTCATGGGCGTTCTGCGCAGTGCCCACAACCCGCCGTCTCGTGATGGCCTCAGCGTTCGCGGTGGGCTCAGCAAGGTCGAGTTCCTAGCCGGGCAGCCTGTTATCGTCACCAGTGGACGGGACAACTCGCTCAAGTCGTGGATTTTCGATACGACGCCGTTTTCGCCAGTCCCGAGGATATTGCACTCCAGGAGCGGTCATGCTGGCCCTGTAAACTGCCTCCAGTTCCTCCCCACCGACTTTGACGGTTCCGAGGCCGGAAACAAGTGGCTCCTGAGCGGAGGTCAGGACCGGAGCTTGTGGGGTTGGAGTTTGCGCCGTGATGGCCAGAGCACAGAGCTTAGCCAAGGAAACGTTCGCAAGATGGCTAAGAAGGTCGGCATACTTGCCACGAATGCCTTGGCCCATGGTCCAACGACAACATTGGAAGACCTCAAAGCCCCTGAGATCACTTGCATCGCCACTTCGCTCAACCGAGACGGCGGTATTGGCGCAATACCCGGAAAGCAGCCCATGTGGCAGAAAAGCCAAAACCAGCCCAAGATTACGGACGCAGAGATCAGCGGGATGACGGGTTGGGAAAGTGTCGTCACTGCTCACAAAGGAGATCCATACGCCCGAACCTGGTTCTGGGGCCGGAAACGTGCAGGTCGTTGGGCGTTCGCGACCGGCGATGGCACCAACGTTTCGACCGTTGCCATCAGTCCCTGTGGAACATTCGCCGTTGTTGGTTCCGAGGGAGGAGGCATTGATATGCATAATCTCCAGTCAGGCAAATGTCGACAGCGATTCCCGTCCAGATTGACTCCTTCTCAAGCCCGGCAGTTGCGGCTGCAGCAGTTGAGACAGGCGGATGATGTCGCTCAGCTGCAGTCCGAGACTGGCAGAAAGTTTCCTCCCGGCACTGGCAAGCACACAAAGGCTGTAACCGGTATTGTTGTCGATTCGATGAACAAGTTCATTGTCTCATGCTCTCTGGACGGGAAGATCAAGTTTTGGGACTTCCTGACCGGCACGCTGCTGGAACAGATCGACTGGGCACCGATGACAGCTCCGATAGCCTGCCGGTATCATGCTGCCAACAATCTTTTGGTCTTTGCTTGCGATGACATGTCGATTCGAGTCGTTGATATGGAGACCAAGAAAACCATTCGAGAGTTCTGGGGACCCCAGGATACCATCAACGACGTATGTTTCTCGAACGATGGTCGCTGGGTCATTGCAGCTGCTCAGGACCGAATTATCAGAGTTTGGGACCTGCCGACTAGCCACTTGATCGACGCTATTCGGCTCGAAAAGCCCTGCACTGCCCTGTCCATGTCTCTCACCGGCGAGTATCTCGCCGCCACCATTCAGGACGAACCTGGCGTCACTATTTGGACGAACAAGTCTTTGTTCAAGCACGTACCGACGCGGCAAATATCAGAGAAGGAGATTGGCCAAGTATCTGCACCAACTGCATCCGGAGAGGGGAACCAAGGCATGTTGGAAGGCGCCTTCGAGGATGATGAGCGGGAAACGGACGATACGGTCGTGGCACCTGCTGTTGACCAGCTCAGCTCTGACATGATGACTTTGAGTTTGGTTCCAAAGAGTCGATGGCAGACATTGCTGCATCTTGATTTGATCAAAGAGCGCAACAAACCCAAAGAGGCACCAAAGGCCCCAGAGAAGGCCCCCTTCTTTCTTCCATCTACTACTGGTGCACAAGCACCAGGTCAACAGAGACCTGGCGAAATGCAAGAGGACGAGGCCAAGTCTCGCATAACCAAGCTCGATCAAGGTCGCTTCGAGGAGATTTTCTCGACCAAACTTCGCAGAGCAGCGGCCACCAACGACTGTGGGTTGCCCATGTTTGACTTTTTTTGTTCTTTCGATTCGTTGAAGCTAACTCGATGGCTAGATGATGAATTCATTGAGCACCTTAAATCGTTGTCGCCGTCCAGTGCAGATCTCGAGCTTCGGTCGCTGTCCGTCGGCGATGGAGGGGATGATTCCAACGAGCTTCTGCATTTCATCCGAGCCTTGACTGCCCGGCTGAAGGCCCGAAAGGATTACGAGCTCACGCAGGCTTGGATGACAGTGTTCCTCCGTCTTCACTTCGATATCGTCATGGAGAGCGAGGCTCTCCTTGCCGCCCTGGAGCAATGGAAGTCGCACCAGGAGCTGGAGTGCAACCGGTTGGATGATCTTGTTGGGTATTGTAGTGGTGTCGTCAATTTTCTGAGGAGTCCGCGGACATAGTAGCGTTGTGGGAGTAGCTGTGCCGTTCCTAGATCTGGATGCGGTCAGCGAATCAAAACAAAATATTTTCTCAGTCAAGAACGAACATGTGAGCAGCAGCAGGATAAGAATGGTGATGGAGAATCGATCAAAGACGCGCCTATTACCGAGCCTGATCTTGTTTCTTCTGTCTGGTCTTTGTGCCCAATGATGTGGTTTCGAAGCCCGACGGCCGCAGGGCGATGGAACTCGTAAGGATGCTGGGCTGGCACAAGCGACTCGGGGGGTCGAGGCACTATGCCCTCGGATGAGCCTTTTGAACGAATTTCGCCTTGGCAGACAGGAAGTTTTGGGAACAAGGAAGAGAAGGGGGGCAGCAGGTGGTTGGGTCGAGACGCTTTACTAACTTTACCGATTTCTTGAGTTCTTAGGCAAGCACCGACATTCACAGCGTCAGAAATGCCAGGATCCGTCTGGTGGCAGCATAAGCCAGAGGAAGGTTCTAGCCATGATAGTCTCGTCGAGATGAATTTTAAAGATGGAATATTATCCAAGCTCGTAAAGCCGAAGGGAGAAATCTGGGCAGAGACTGAAGGCATGCCTCTGAGACAAATCCTAATTCCACTTTCTCGGTCGTCTGCCGTGGACTAGAACGGTATTCGAGTTCGATTAAATGGCGGATCGTGGACGTAATCCCACTGGGAGGACGCGTGCGATGGTGATTCGTCGGTGGAAAACTTGGAGGCGGTCTGTGAGAGGGGCCTAGGGGATTAAAGAGTAGTAGTTCCATTTGAGCCCATGTTCGTACTCCGGTGTGACTGTGCCAGTTGTCTTGTGTCCTGGAATTGATGAAGCCCTCGGATTCTCTATGGTTGGAGATGGGCCGCCCATGGGTCTGACGCCTCTAGACGCCTCTCCCTAGCCGTCGGCATAAAAGAGTATTGCTTTAATTTTTAGACAGCCGACAGATAGAAATGGCCAAAAGAACATCAGAGGCTTAGTTTAAAGAATAGCTATGCATAGCCGGAGTTAAGCTCGGTTCGATTGCTAACGTAGCTCCGAAAATATTAAGCTATCCTTAGAGATAACTACCGTTAGGAAAACCGCTATTAGTCCCTAGGCGGCGTACTCTAGTTTCTTCTCTATACCTTTAATACAGTCACTGCCTTTAATGCTTCTTAGATAGCCCCTAAAGCTCCTCTTATTATATAACGGACTAGTTACCGAGCGGATTAATTACCGCCAGGAGGGACTCCCGATCACGGACTAATTACCGGGCAATATAAACTGCGAGACCAGAAATATATTCAGGGTAAAAAGAACAAGATGCCCGCTATCTAAGGTAGATCTAGGGGCATGCTTCTTATAGGGAAATCCTGGGGAATGCCCGGTGCATCCTCGGTGCCTTCCTGGGGATTCCCCGGGGAAATCCTCCTTGGGGAGATTTCCCCGGTTGGAAATCTAGGGGAAATCTTGGTGCTTGCACCGGGATTTCCCGGGGATTTCTTGGAGCAATCTGGGTACCCCAGGGTAGGGTACTATTCCGTAACACCTCTTGTCAATACTAATCCCGCAATCCTTAGTAAGTCGTGCCGCTCCTAATAATAGACACGCAGTTCGTCGAGCGCAATAAGACAGTCAGTCGAGCATAAAATGTAATAAAGCATGTTTCTCTTAATATAAAGTACTAATGAGGATATACTAATCGTTAGGTCTATCGCCTTCGCTCCGCTACCGCCGCACGATTTTCGACCCTTCCCTACGCCCGAGACGGCCGAACGACGCAAAACTCTACGCAGAGATCAAAATCGGGAAAGGCTTCTGCCCATAAATTCCATATGCCGAGGTCTCCTGCCACCTAGTCTCTGTTAGGCTTCCTATCGTTGCTTCGACGCGATCGCTGTCTTTAGAGGGCACCGGAGAGTACCGGTATAGCACTGCTGCTGGTACTGCAGAATGGCAGCCATTCCGCGGAGACTTTAGTCGCTAATAACGAAATACAATGCTACGCCTAGATGTAGATTTTTTACAGGGGTGGGATTCACCGTTGCCCGGCGCAAGGACGCCTCTGGTGATCGTCTAGAGCATGCCAGCTGCGTACCTCCCTAGGACATTGACGCTTCATACTCTGTTCCTTTGCTAGTTTTAGTGGACGCTCGCTCGAGATTCTGCGTAGGATTGTGGAGAGTTAGATGGAACGCGGTCTACAGGTAATAGAGGACGAAATCAAAATAGCTAGGGAAGGTGAAACCAATGAGGCTTTGGCACAATTCCTGAGACCGTGAAGAGCAATACAGACGAGGAGCTTTACCAGGGCTGCTCAGTCCATGATTCATTCAGGTCCTGAGCACACGGTATTACGAAGCTCGGCAGTCTAGAACTTCCAGGCTGCACTCATGGGCAGAGGTCATGTTTCTGGGCACAGGCTCTTCAGTCGAGTAAGCTATAAAATCAAAGACGGGTAGGTTTGTTTGGTTTCTTTGGGTAGTGAATTGTTCAGTGGCAGAAAGGCGCCCGTCGGGGTGCAGTGCGGCACGCCCTTTTCCAGAAGCAGAGTGAATATTCCAGCGGAGCTGCTGCCCAATGGAAACTTGGAAGCTTGAGGGCAGGGTAAGATACTGCAGCTAGAAACTGGGGGCTTGAAAGCTCTAATGGAGAGAGCAGTGGCCAGCAGCTCTATGGTCTGGGATGTCTGCTGACTGCCAGCGGGCATCCGACCAGACGCTGAAGCAAGGAACCAGCATGGATCATGCTGGGAACCGAGCATATATACGAGTACTATTATTTCTTTGACGCAGTTAATACCTGTATATCCCGCTGTACCCTGTTATGTTCACACAAAGGCAGCTTTGATATACGGAATGCGGCTGACCCGGGGGCAAGCTTTGTATTTAGCAAGCACCACTGCACATGCCCTTGCCTGAACCTTGGATGGGCACGGCGGGGCAGTGGACCCAAAACTCGTCCATTTTCCCGCTGCTGTGGTGCTGCTGTCAAGTCCGCTTCTTCTCCAAAGGCTTTGTTGGACACGTCTTCGCCATCCGCACTCTCGGAGACGAGCACAACACTCACGTCTGACTT